>CAUYQV010131351.1:0-24340 GCA_963574575.1 Galagoides demidoff
CTGTATTTAGTTAACTTTGAAAAGTCCTATTTAGATGAAACTGAAATACTAAAAACTCTTAAAGAAGGCTTGGCGCCTGTGGCTCAATCGGCTAAGGCACCAGCCACGTACACCTAAGGTGGTGGGTTCGAATCCCCAGCCCGGGCCCGCCAAACAACAATGATGGCTGCAACCAAAAAAAAAATGGCCGGGCGTTGTGGCGGGCACCTGTGGTCCCAGCTACTTGGGGGGCGGAGGCAGGAGACTCACTCGAGCCCAGGAGTTGGAGGTTGCTATGAGCTGTGATGCCATGGCACTCTACCCAGGGGGACAGCTTGAGGCTCTGTCTCAAAAAAAAAAAAAAAAAAAAGTGATTCTTAAGAGACAAGAAAGTGTGTAGCGAGGAAGCAAATGATGATAAACCCCAAATGCAGGGTTTATCCATGAGTGGGGCTGGGAATGGTACAGGAGTGAGGAGGACCACCCAGATGTTCCCAAAGGCAATCATAACATTATTTTTCTTCAACTAGGTCATGAGGAGATGGGTGGTTGCTATACCCTTATTCTCCATACCTTATATTTTATAATATTATTTAAAATAGTCAACATTTAATAAAAGCAAGTACTTTTAAAAGGAGTTTATGTAATTGTATCACGGAAGGCAGATAGAGACATAGGTGTTTTCTTTAGTGGCAGTGTCACTCCATACAAGGTGACACAGTTAAGAGTACTAGACTCAATGTGTTCTAGAGCCATCCTTCTACTGAATTAACAAATCCTGGGGGGGGAAAAATATATTTTTCTAAACTTCTACATAGAAATGCTCAGTTTTTCCCACCATCTACTGCTTCATTCTGCTGGTTTTTATAAAAAACTATTTTTCCCTCAGCTTCTCTGTTACTTTCATCACTGGATGAAAACACTGTAACTCTTTCTTGCTCTCTGAATGAACCTGAAGAAACGAAAATGGGATTACAACACCAAGTGACGTACAAAAGTACTACTGACGTCACCCGAAAAAGATCATAAAATTAAATTAAATATTTTGATAGAGAAAGGCTTTCAGTTTGCCTGTGTTGTTGTTTCTAACTATGTGTTACCAGGAGGAACCTCTAAATGCCAGGAAAACACCAATAATTTTTTAACATTTCCCCAATTCTGTGTTATCTGTTCTGCTTTCCATAAAGCGGCAGAAACATCTTAGAGATGCTTTGTTCAGACACGTGAAGTATTTCATTTTGTAAGAACAATCCCAGCTGAGAATTGTAGTGATCCTCAAAAGCCAGCTATTTTCAATATTTCAAAAAGCCTAAAAAGTACATTTACCTGTGGTTTGGCCATGCTAAGAGTGAAAATATTTTTGCTTTTTTCCACTGGGATTTGACCAGGCCTTCCTAACTGGGTATCTCATGCTGATCAGATAGTCTGATATATGTCATCAATAAAAATAGAAGAATTAAGCATGATTACTTAATACATGTGGTTTGAAAAATCAATCAAAATACGAGGTTTCTGCAGCAAAGTAATAAAAGTGGGTCTTTTACTATTGGTATTTTTTTTTAATCAGTTTTTTTTTTTGGTTTTTTTTTGGTATTTGAGAACAGCAACAACAGAGTCCAGGACCCACTAACTCAAGCATATTCCATCACTGCTGTCAGAAACTCCAGAAAACATTGATTCCTTAACTCCGTTAAACATTTGCAGGTCAACTTTCCATTATCTTTTGTTTTCTAATTTTTTTATTTTTGCCAGTTCAGTTCTCTGTTCCTCAATCTTTGCAAAATGTAGAAGTCACGAGAGGTGTTGTGTTAGAAGGGAACAAGTGTTTCATAGCAGGTCTTCCCGCTACAAGCCCAGGCTAACGGCACCAGAACTGTTTCCCTCTTCGACTGTTTGCAGTTCTCCTTAAAATCAAAATGAGACCCTCCCCAAACTACTGCCCTTATAAAATTAAATACTCCAGGTGTCTGAACAAAGCCAAACTAAACGGGACACTTTAAACCAATAACCTTTAAAAACAAACTAAGTCAGCCTTCACAATAATCCCCTTTGGCCACGTAGGACAGCCCAGGGACAGGTGCAGGGCATGCCTTCCTAGAGTCTGTCTGCTCCTCTGTGAATTTGACCTTTTCCAGCTGGTAGCTCTGGCACCTCACAAATCAGTTGTCAGTAGGCTGAATGCCTGCTTTCCCATCTGCACTTTCCAAATGGCTCGTGATGCCAAGGGCTGAGATATGACCTGGCTCTCTGATGAGAACATGCCTCCCAAGTGACATGCCAAGTTTCCCTGGAAGCATTGCTAAATGTACTCTCTGAGCTCCCAGTCCTGGTTCATTCTTCCTTCCTTTCCTGCACTTCCTAATGCCACCTCCTCCGCCTGTCCCTCCAACACCACAGCCCTTCAGTCCTAACTCCTTAACGGGTTTTCATCAACCACTGACCCTTGCCCTGCCTCAAACACCAACCTCAAATCCAAAGGGCAAAGTTCCAACATTTTGGAGCTGGTCTGAAGTGATCTTTGTGAGGCCTACCTGCAGGCAGCTCCATTATGACTTCTTCTCTTGCCTTCTCCAGCTTCTCTCTTACCCAGGGAAATTCCTGCAGGGAATCTAGGAATGTGTCAAATGCTTTGGGACCCCTGGAAGGCAGGATATCCAGCAGCATCATTGTTTTCCGGAGCCCTGTGGCTTGAGCTTTGATTTCTTGAACATGGTTTTCAGTCAAGATTCCTTCCTGGTAAAGGTACTGAAGAACCAAACCCTCCACCAATACCTCTGCACCAAGCTCCAGGCGAAGTGAGCGAAGCACTTGCTTGTCTCTGGAGTCCATTTCTCCCTGGAAAGAGACACAATCATAGCTCAGATTACAGGAATGCTGAGTGCCCCTAAAGATAGTGTCGCTGCAATGTACCCTCCTTAAGGTCAGGCACATCTTGGAACCTTAGCAGAGTGCCAGGCCACAGTGTTCAACATGTGGTCGTCATGCCAAGTTAATCTCAATGTTTCTGAACATAATGAACACTGAAGATGAATCATCTTTTCTGGCTTTGCTTTTCACGCAATGGGGCCCTACATCAATTCCTTGTTCAGTAAAGATATTTGTGGGGGTGGGGAGGGTGTTGGAGACTCTACTTTAAAATCATTTTTTGGCTCAGCGCCTGTGGCTCAAGTGGCTAAGGCGCCAGCCATGTATACCTAAGGTGGTGGATTCGAATCCAGCCTGGGCCCGCCAAACAACAATGATGGCTGCAACTAAAAAATAGCCAGGCTTTGTGGAGGGCGCCTGTGGTCCCAGCTACTGGGAGGCTGAGGCAGGAGACTTGAGCCCAGCAGTTGGAGGTGCCACAGCACTCTACCCAGGGGGACAGCTGGAGGCTCCTGTCTTTAAAAAGAAAAAAAAAATCATTTTTTAACCTGAGGATTACAGAGCAGCATTAATTGTAACATGTTGAAGAAACGGGTGGTTATATTTTATGGAGGCAGCTGCCCTTCCACCATGGACATTGGCAGAACCTGATCAGCAAGAGGAGTGGGGAACAGAAACCACAGGTAGGAAGCTTAAAGATCTTTTTCACCAAGAGAAATCTTCTACATCATCACCTTCAAAAAAATACTAAGCGCTGTACCTGGTCTACAATAAACCTTATATTACACAATACAGTCACAGACTCCGTTCCCACCCACCAAGAATTTGGAATCTCCATCACACATGCATGAGCCATTTAATGGGATTTTTTTCTTTAAAAAAATCTCGCACCCCAGCACTGGTCAGTAGCACAATTTGAAAGCACAGTTTCACCACCACCGCACCAGTGAGCTGTTGGGTGATTGTGTGGGGGCAATGAAAGTTAAATCGCAGGGAAGGGCAGGGGCAGCGGAGCGGGCAGTCACCGCCGGGGACACTCGACCACCCACCCCCGCAGCACTCTGTAAAGTTCGGGAGGTGGCAGGTGAGTAAGAGGGTGTCCGCGTTTGGCTGTGAACACCCGGTTGGAACTTTAAAAAAAAATCCCCTGCTTCGGCAACTGAAATCTGTGTTGTATCACAAAGTGGAAGAACAACGAGAAATTTCTGGGGCAACTTGACCAGCTAAACAGGGGCTGCTGGGAATGATCTTCAGAGCGGACCAAAAGGAGAGCCGGCTGTCGGCGCTGCCACCGCTACCCCAACCCTGGCGGGGCTTGGAATGCTGCAAGTTAGGGGGCGGGGAAGCCACACAGGGCCCAGGTCTTAGACGCCACAGAGCGGGACTTTCGAGAAAAGATGGACTCCTGTTACTTACGTCTGCAAACACGTATCTTTGGGAGGGGGGGTTAAAAACTGCAACCGGAATCCAGACTGTTAGGAAACTTGTACCATAAGCACCATCTTTGTTGAAGGCGAAACCTCTAAACAGGAAGTGGTGTCGCCATCTTTGTTAAGGGCAAACACAGGAAGTGCCGTAGCCATTTTATTGGGCGCTCAGGGGTCAAAATGAAGCTTTTTTCCGCCATGTTTGCAGTGGGCAAACAGTGCAACCGCCTGGAGATAGAAGCCGGCGTTGCTTAGAATGATCTCAACACAGGAGGTAATTGGTTTTTAAGATACACAAACGGCCAATAAACATATGAAGAAATGCTAAACATCACTAATTACCAGGGAAATGCAAATTAAAACCACAATAAGATATCACCTTAATTCCAACTGCTTGCCTGGGCTTAAAAAAATAAATTTATAAAAAGAAGATATCACCTGACCCCTTTTAAAATGGCTATAATTAAAAAGTCTCCCTGCTTGGATGCAGAGAGAAAAGAACGTTTATATGCTGTGATGGGACTGTATATTAGAATAACCTCTACTGAAAACAGGATAGAGATGCCTCAAAGAAATCATAGTAGGCTTACCATTTGACGCACTACTGGGCATCTGCCCAAAGGAAAGGAAGTCATTTTATCAAAAAAGATACCTACACTTGAGTGTTTATTGCAGCACAATTCACAATTGCAAGGATGTTGAATCAACCTAAGTGCCCAATAATTCATGAGTAGATTAAGAAAATGTGGTTGAAGTATGTGTGTGTGTGTGATACATACCATCGAGTATTTGAAAGAGAGATACTCCACCTACAGAGATTTTATAGACCACCAAGGCTTGTAGGAAAGGTTTTATTGGTGGGGGAGGGAGACTGCAGTGCAGCATCAAGGAAAAAGGAAGAAGAGAAAGAATAAAAGAAAGCGTGTTCTTATATAGGTTAGGTTAAGGGAAGGCTTAGAATGATGACGGAATGATAGAATAACCAATGAAGAGCTGTTAGGGGCAGGTCACAAGTTTTAACTTTTAGAGGGTAATGAGGTAATTTTTTGCGACTGGGAGATGGGCTTTCTGGGACAAGGACTTTTGGGGGGAGGGGCTTTTCTGGGGCAATTACCTAACAGTATTGGTCATTAAAAAGGAATGAAATAATATCTTTTTCCACAATTTGAATGGAATTGGAGACTATATATTTCTCAGGAATGGGAAAACAAACATCACATGTACCCTCTAATAATTGGAAGCTAATTGATGCACCACACACACACACAAAGACATGTAAAGGTCATAGGAAATCAAAAAGAGGGGGAGGAAAAGGGTGAGGGGCAAAAACCTACCTGTGAACACTATTCTGATGATGGACAGAACTTAAAAGCCCCAACTTAAGCATTATGAAAGGTATACATGTAACAAAAACATTTGGACCTCAATAATATTTTGAAACTTTGAAGGAGAAGGAGTAATTAATTGGATCATTGCATCTTAACACAGTAACTCCATCAGGGCCTTGCACATAATTGACATAATAGACAGGCAGGTCAAAGGTCACCCTAATAGAGGTCAGCCTTCCCTTACATTAGTCTTTTTTTTTTTTTTTTTTTTTTTGCAGTTTTTGGCCAGGGCTTGGTTTGAACCTGCCACCTCCGGCATACGGGACCAGTGCCCTACTCCTTTGAGCCACGGGCACTGCCCTACATTAGTCTTTAAAAAATGGCATCACATCTGTATTCATCTGCTACACTTTTCACCCCCTTTACCAGCTTTATGTTTATTAATAGCATGTATCACCATCTTACTAAAACGTTCCTTGATTCATTTGTTTATTGTCTGTTTCCTTCCACTAAAAGTCATTTTTTTGCCTCAAGCATTCCTGCCCACAAAGAGTCTCCAAGTTAGTCTGTCAGGATTTTCTACTGCACCTAACTGGCTGCTCTAAACAGAAAGGGATTAGTTAGAGGGAACTGAAGACATTCAAAATCATTGCAAGCCTGGAGAAGGGCTGAAAGTCCAAGGATCACTCCCCTGGCCACAATCAGGAAGACAGAGTCTATTCCACATCCCCAAGCTCCTTTTAACATCATCAAGGCAATGAGCTGGACATTGGAACACTGCCACAGAAAAACCTTAGTCTTCACGGCTGTACATGTATTTGCCAGCAGCAGCAGCAAAACAGCACCCGGAAATCTTACTCTGTGGCACGCAATTGATGAAACCAATTTTGCAGGCAGAACATTAGCAACGAGGGTGACTAGGGCATGTAGTTTGCAGTCTTCCCACTTCTGAAACACAGAACTGGAACTGGAACTTAAGAGGGGGAGTACACTGAAAATAAGGAAGGGCTGATGCTGAAGGCCAGTCTACCGTATCCACCATATTTTCAATTTGGAAAGCAAGACAAAATGTCAAACTGAATGTCCTTCCTCAAATTCCCTCGCGAATTTACTGGCAGTTGACCAGTAAATACAATCATTGATTTATCTTAAAATCAATTGGATGCTATATACAGAAAGTCATATGCCTGCTAAAAATTGGTTGACAGTACAGAAAAATAAAATCTCCTCAAATATCATTATTTCTCCCAAAGAGTAGCATGACCAGCATCTCTGGTGGAAGATGAAAATATCTTGTAAGTAAATCAAAGTAACTTCCTCCCCAAAGCCTTCTAACGATGTTTTCTGCTTTACAGTCTTACTAGGCCACTCTACCTTTTCATTACACCATCAGTGACAGTATTTTTACATATGTGGCAAACATCACTATTACAGTCATGCCCTACAAAATGAATAATGGACTGTGGATGTGACAGTGGTCCGAGCAATAGGCTATATACCATGTAGCCTAGGGATGCAGTAGGCTATAACATCTAGGTTTGTGGAAATACACTCTTATTTTGTTCCTACAACAGTGCATTTCTCAGAATGTACACCCTTCTTTAAGCAAAGCATGATCGTGTTAGCATTTGGCGTATGCAAAGACAGTGGCCAATTGTTTTAGCCAAAATCTCCCAGCTAACAACATAGAGCAAAATTTGAATTCTAACAAGGCTCCTCTGATTTCATGCTCCTTCTGGTACATCACACCATCCCGTCTGATGAGAGTCTGTGGTGCCAATGACAGCTAAGTAATATTGGCAAATCACCCTGTTGTCACCTCCCACTCTTCGGTTCCAGTCACTCTCTTTACTCCCTCCCTCTACCTCTTCTGCTGTAAAATTGTCCTTTTCTCTGTAAGGTTTCCCTACTATGTGGACAAGTGTTAGCAACATTTTCTATCTTCATCCAGATAAAATGCAGACCTCCTGCAACACCACTGGTGGTTGAGGATTATAAATGGAGCATCCCAACATATGTGAAGTCAGAAATGCTCCAGAAGCTGAAACTTTTTGAGCACTCACCAGCAGGAAGTTCCAAACCTGATCGCACACGATGGGTCACAGTCGAAACGCAGCCAAACCTTTGTTTCATCCACAAAATTATTTAAGATGTCATATGAAATTATCTTCAGGCTATGTGTGTAAGGGCTACATGAAATACAAATGAATTTCATGTGTAGGCATGGGTCTCATCCCCAAGAGATCTATAAGCATTCCAAAATCCCCAAAATCTTTTAATCTGAAACATTCTCATCCCAAGCATCTTGGGTCAGAGGTACTCAATCTGTACTACCTTTTTGGAGAGGAAAAATAAGTGTATTTTTCCAATGTAAACTTTGATAATTTTCAAACATATAGAAAAGTTGAGATAAATAGCACAGTAAACACCCCTCTAAAATGTAACTTTTTTTGGATAAAATTTGAAAAAGGCTTGAAATCTCCTTAGAAGCAGAAGGTGAGCCTTGCTGATGGTGTCAGGAGGAGGTGGAGAGCAATAGTAAGATCCATGAGGTTCAAAGACGAGAAGAAATGAGGGCAAGAGACAGCATGAGAAAAGTTCATGCAGTCACCAAGGGCAAGGCATCCTCGTGGCCAACAACCTGAGGGGCTGACTTGCATCCATAGGATGAAGCCTTTGACTGCAAATTCTTCTTCCTGTGGAAAATATAGATTAGTGTCTATGCTGTCTCCTACAGGGTGGCTCTGATTGACTAGGCAACTGCCATCAACCAGCCTGTTCCAGGACCACCGAACCACGTCAGCGTTCAGCTTTCCTGTTGGCACACCAAAGGGTCAGTTCCACTTACACAAATATCTAAGGCCAGAGGGTCTTTAAAGAACCAAACAGAGATCAAAATCTCTCTCACAGGTGGTCACTCCTCCGCTCTGGCCAGTTCCTCTCTGTAGGCTGGAATTGTGCCCCCATAGAGGATTAAGCACCTGTTACCCAGTGGTAACAAATCTAATTTCAAGAAGGACAAATATTTTCCTTTTTCTCTCTCTCCCCTAGCATGTTTACTTGTGTCAAGATAGACCCATGCAAGTTTTCCCCAAAAAAGAGTAAAAAAGAACAAATGTATTTTTCTGCCTTTCTATGTGGTCTTTGGTTTTGCAACCTTCAAAAGACAAATAAAAGGAGTTGGGTGTGTTCGGTTCTTCCTGTTTCATTGATGTAGAAATTAAGTCATGGGGGAAAACAGACTCTTTTCAAGCATACTTGAAACATTTATAAAAATAAATCATGAATTAAGTCACAAAGAAACTTCAATGAATTCCAAAGAATCAATCGCATACAAATTATGTATTCTATCATCATACAGTAAAATTAGGAATTTTAACAAAAGGGTAGCTTTTGTAAGTCCTATAAGTTTGGAAATAAAACATCTCTTAAACCCTGGAGTAGAAAGAAAGAAGGAAAGGGAGGGAAGGAAGGAAGGAAGAGAAAGAAAAACACCTACATCTAACTCATAAAGTATAAAAAGAAAGAAAAAAGACTTTGCGGGAGAGAAACCTGGCAGATATCACCTTAACCAAGTGATGGAGGTTAAACATCACCAGTAGTAAGTTGTGGATGTATCACAGGCTCCAATATGATAGGATAAGAAGAGCGTAACACCTTCCTGATACTTTACCCCCACATTCATTCCCTTAGTCTTTCCATAAGGAAACTTCAAACTCAAGTAGAGAGACATGCTACAAAATATCTGACAAGTACTCTTCCAAAGTGTCAAGGTCAGCGCATCTTATAAAGGTACATGTGAAATTTACTAGGTGTAGAATATAAATGTCTTAACACAGTAACTAAGAAAATGCGGTGAAGGCTATGTTAACCAGTTTGATGAAAGCATTTCAGATTGTGTGTAAAACTAGCACATTGTACCCAGTGATTGCATTAATATACACAGGTATGATTTAATAATTAAAAAAAAAAAGCATTGGATGTCAAGGAGAGTCCTGTAAGCAGGACTTTAAAAGTAAGAAAATAAAATTATTTGAGAGGAAATAAAATGAACATTTATTAAGGACCTCTGACATGTTACATATTATATGAGAACTAGATGTTATTAAGTCCTCCAAATTATTTCCATTTTATAGATGAGGAAACTGAGGCTAAGTAATTTTTTCAAGTCACAAAGCTGTTGAGTGGAAAGGCCCATATATTTTCCCAGATGCTGCCCTGCTTCTTAATTTATTTAACAATGACTTCTTGAGTATTACCATATATTGAGCACTATTCTAGGCATCTAAGACACATCACTAAAGAAAACAGAAAAAGTGCTGCTTCATGATGTCTACATGCCAGTCAGCAATAAACATAATAAAGAAAATTATAGAGTATAAATGTAGGGTCTATAAATTCCACAGCATATAAAAGGGTGGTAAGTGCTATGGGAAAAAGAAATAATACCTAAAGCCCAGTTGCAATGACAACAGTGTAAAAGGATGATGGGCAGTTTTAGATAATGTAGCCCAAGTCTCACTGTGAAAGTCACAAATAAGCAAAGACTTGGAGTGAAGGATATCCTGGCAAATATTTATAAAGAGAACATTCCAGGAAAGGAAATAAGCAGTGCAACAGTCCTGAGATAATAGTAGTTATTTGAAAGCAGCAAGGAGGCCAGTATGCCTATCATGGAGAAAGCAAGGGAGAAAACAGTATAAAATGAGGTTAGAGAAGGAACTGGGGGGGTACAAAATGAGGGATATAGATTATGTAGGACCAGGTAGGCCTTTGTAAGAACTGGATTTTTACTCTGTGTGAAATGGGGGGTCAATTTTTAAGGTTGCGAACACAGAAATAACATGATCTGATTTAGCTTTTACAACAGGTCAAAAAGTAAATTACACATTGTTAGAAAACTTTTAAGGGTAAGTACTTTTGTTTTTGTTTTGAGATAGAGTCTCACTGTGTTGCCCTTGGTAGAATGCCGTGGCGTCATAGCTCACAACAACCTCAAACTCTTGGGCTTAAGCAATTCTCTTGCCTCAGCTTCCCAAGTAACTGGGACTACAGGTGCCCACCACAACGCCCGGCTATTTTTTGACTGTAGTTGTCATTTTCGTTTGGAGGCCCAGACTGGATTTGAAACTCGCAGCTCCTGTGTATGTGGCTGGTGCCCTAGCAGCTGAGCTATAGGCACTAAGACAGGGTAAGTACTTTGTATTCAAGTCTTGCAATATGCCTTAGGTTCTAATACATCTCTACAGAAATATGAAACAGTACCCCATTATTTTTTAAAAAGCACATTAAGAAGCCTCCTGAAGCACTGCTGGTCTACTTCAGCCTCCTCCTGAAGCACTACTGGTCTACTTCAGAAAGGTAGCCAACAGAGAAACCAGGAACACTCAGCTGTAATTTCTCACCACCTTCAAACACCAAGCATGAGTATGAGCAGCTAAAACAATAATAATGCCAAAAAGTCTTTCCATAGTTGTTTCCCTCCATCTTGTTACCCCATTTACTCCTTCCATTCAAAGCCAAACTTTTTTTTTTTTTAAGTTTTTGGCTGGGGCCAGGTTTGAACCCACCACCTCCAGTATATGGGGCCGGTGCCCTACTCCTTTGTGCCACAGGCACCACCCACAAAGCCAAACTTCTTCAAAGAGTTGTATATGTATACTACTGCCTCTTCCTTCTTTCCATTCACTTTTTAATCTACTCCAATCTGCCTTTCACCATTATTTCCCTGAAATTACTCTCTTCAGGGTTACAAATAACGACTTTACCCCCAAATCTAATGGATACTATTTTATTTATCTTTTTATGGAGACAGAGTCTTCTCTGTTGCCCTAGGCTAGAGTGGCATGGTGTCAGTCTAGCTCACAGCAACCTCAAACTCTGAGGCTCAAGTGATCCTCCTGCCTCAGTCTCCCAAGTAGCTAGGGCTACAGGTACACACCACCACACCCAACTAATTTTTTCTATTTTTAGTAGAGGATGGGTTAAGCAATCCTCCTGCCTTGGCCTCCTAAAGTGTTAGGATTATAGGTGTGAGCCACCATGCCCAGCCTCAATACTATTTTAGATTTCACCTTACTCAACTTTTCAGTGATACTGAACACAGTTCATTTTTGAAACACTTTTATCTCTGTATTCTGTGCCTCTCTCTTCTCTGCTTTTTCTCTTACCTCTCCGGTTGCCACTTCTCAGTGTTCTCTGTGAATTTTCCCTCTTCACCTAGAGTTTCGAGGTTACCAGGTCCCTGCTTTTCTATCCACCAGGAGCCTGCAAACTATGTCCATAAATCAAATCTGGCCTGCTGCTTGCTTTTGTAATAAAGTGTTACTAGAATTCAGTCATGCCCATTTAAAACATATGTTGTCAGTGGTTGTTTTCATGCTATAGTAGACAGAGCAGGGGAGAGCTGAGCAGGTGCTCACAGACCCTATACATGTACAAAGCCTAGAATATATGTTTACTATCTGGCCCTTTACCGAAAAGTTTACTGGCTGCTATACTGTATCATCTCCCAGGGCAACCTTACTCACTTTAAATATCTTGGCAATTCCAGAATTTATATCACCAACATCATCTCTCTTCTCTGACAGTCCATCTACTATGACACCTAATCTAGAAGCTATCTTTGCTCCCTCTAGTAATGAGTTTTGTTTCTTCTATCTTCAATATATACCCTGAACCCCTCAGCATCTCTCCATCACACACTGAGGTCACCACAGTCCAGGCCCACTTGCCATTGTTACACTGTCTAACTGGCCTACCTGTTCTTGTTACTCCTTCGCAGCAGAAATCAGGTCATGTAGCCTATTAAATTTTCACAACAACACTAAAAGGCAGTTTCTATTATTATTCTCATTTGACAAAGGAGAAAAACTAAGGCTTTAAAAATTTTATGTTACTTGTGTAAAGCAAAAAGCTAATATGTGTGTATATTCCAAAGTAAAGTTCTTTTTTTCGAGACAGAGACTCACTTTGTCGCCCTTGGTAGAGTGCTGTTATGTCACAGCTCACAGCAACCTCCCCTTGGGCTTAAGTGCTTGCCTCAGCCTCCCAAGTAGCTGGGACTATAGGCACTCACCATAACGCCCACCTATTTTTTGTTGCACTTTGGCCAGGGCCAGGTTCAAACCTGCCACCCTTGGTATATAGGGCCAGCACCCTACTCACTGAGCCACAGGCACTGCCCCAAAATATAAGTTCTTACTTGTTAAAGTGTATGCTTTTGATCTTTCTCTTTCACAACTAAAGCCTGTGTCAGAAGAGACTAAATCCTTTTCTATTCAATCTCCGGTATATTCTCTCAGGTACAAAATAATTTTATTTGTTTGTTTCAAAGATAGATAGGGTCTCACTCTGCTGCCAGGCTGGTGTGAATTGGTGTCATCACAGCTCACTGTAACTTCAACCTTCTGTGCTCAATCCTGAGTAGCTGGAATTATATGTGCACACCACCACACTTAGGTAATATTTTTATTGTTTTGTTGAGATGGAATCTTACTGTGTTTCCAGTCTCCAACTCCTGGCCCCAAGTAATTCTCTCACCTTGGCCTCCCAAAATGCTGGGATTACAAGTGTCAGCCACCACACCTAGTGTTTTGTTTTGTTTTTCCATAAAGAGACAGAATCCTGCTCTGGTACAAACTACTATACCTGGCTAACTTTTTTGTTGTTGTTAGAGACGGAGGTCTCACTATGTTGGCCAGGCTGGTCTCAAATCCCTGGCCTTCAGTGATCCTCCTATCTTGGCCTCTCAAAGTGCTAGGAATACAGGTGTGAGCCACCATGTCCAGCCCAAAACAAAGTAATTTCAATAGTTAATTATATCCAATATCCTATACAGTAGTCTGATACTTTCTTCTATACACTACCTCTCTGTGAATCTACTCTTCTGATCTAATCCTACCTATTCCTTGATCATATCTATCAACTTGTCTTGTTTATCCACCAAGACATGAGCCTTCACATATACTTAAGTCATAAACCAAGCTTCTCCTTGCCAGTAATCTCTTGTTATACATTTTGTTCTTAGCACTGTGTGTGTGAATTGTTTGCCAATCTTTAAAAATCAGGAGATGCTGTAGCACTCCTGTCCTCATATACATATATATCCCCAGAAAAAGAATATCAAAGTATAGATTCATGACTGGATAAGAAGATCTGGCAATCTCAGCTACAGTTAAGTAGCAACTGCCCATTATGCTTAAGAGTATGTGCTTTCCAGCTCTTTGTCTATCAGCTATTGTTTTACACTAGGTTAAATTTTTCTGTGTAGTCTCTTCTACATTTAAATTTTTTCATCTGTCTTATTATATGTACTCTAAAGACAGGAGGCTATATTTTAGGATTCCCTTTGTTTTATTGTTTGTACTTCCTTTCCTTTATGATGAATAAATCTGAATTATGTATACCACACATGTGTAACTGTCCTTCCTGCCCTCTATGATGCTATGCAAAGTTTGCACTAAACATTCAATGTCCAAGAATAAAAGGTTTAATTCAACATCTAGCTGCTATCATTAAACGATAACAAAATTTTTAAATTTTTTCCTCTTTAACCCTCCCCGTAAACTAAACAAATGGTCCACTCTGAACTTCTACGTTTAACTTTAGAAAGAATATAAACTAAAGCTCTTTCAAATGACTGCTGTCTCTCCTAATTCCAGCTTCTCTGCGGGAAATACAGCTTACCACTGCAGGTCCTATTGTCAGCATTAAGGGAGTAGTGTGCAGGGCATCCACAGACAAAGCCTCCAACTGGCACAGCCAGGCAGAGGTGGGAGCAGTGCCCATTGCTGGAAGCACACTCATTCCATCCTGCCTGCCGAGAAGAGTGAAACACAAGGATGTCCATCACATAATCCAAATGGCCTTGTATGATGGTGCGGTTTTGGCCGCTGGTTTTGTTGGCACGCTCAATGCTGCGTCGGCTCCAGTCCGTCCAGTAGATGTAATCTTGGTACTGAGTTAAGCCAAAAGGATGAGGCAAGTCATCTGCTATAACTTCACGGTTGAGTCCTATTTTCAGAAAGGAATAGACGGGGAGAAGCAGAAGGATGAAATATGTGAGAATGTTAAGTGTCTTGCTAGCAAAAAAAAAAAAAAAAAACCCTAACACATAAAGCATTACATTTGTAAGCAATTTAAAATAGAACAATTCATTTAAAAGGAATTCTAAAACAAAACCAGTCCTCTGAAATCAATATATCTGCAGTCTGACTCCATGCTTCAAACTTATATTCCTGCTATAAATCACTGAGTCAGTTTAACTCCTGCAAACAAGTGTGTTTTAATTGTGATTTTATTTTCTCTACGTAAGAATCAATAGTTTGCTTTTCCTTCTTCCTTTTATAGAAAGATGGAAATAAGTCACTTGAGGAATATCTAGGGAGCTATAAATTTCATTACAAGCCCAATGACAAAGGCATTTTTCACATAATATAGAAATATGAATACAACTACCTGGATTACTACTACAAATAAGAAACAGAATACAGTTCCAGAATAGGGGAAGGATCTAGAACAGTGGTTCTCAACCTTCCTAATGCTGCAGCCCTTTAATACAGTTTCTGTGGGTCATGACCCATAGGTTGAGAACCGCTGATCTAGACATTCATACGAAGTTTTAGTAAAAGTATCTAACCAAAGGTGAATAGCAAGCACTGAATTTTGCATAGAAAGAATATACTATCTCTCTGAATAAAAAGTAGTAAAGCTTACCAAGCATATTGGAAGATTCTATTAAGTTGGTGTCCAGGTCTGTCCAGTAAAGCCTCCTTTTAGCATAATCAATAGTTAGGCCGTTTGCCCGCCCCACATTTGGAACTAATGTAGTACGTTCGCTTCCATCCATAGCAGCTCTGTCTATCTTAGGTTTTCCACCCCATTCAGTCCAATACATAAATCTAAATTCAAAACAATGGGTATTTAACATTTCAATTTTGATTATGGAGAAAGGGTCATAATCATGCAGCAGAACCACATAAATTTAAATAAACTATATGGCAAATCAAGGAAATGAGTAAAAGAAAATCATGGCTATAATTCTTTCAATTATTTTGGCACCCTCAGCTAAATCTTTTTTTTCTCATATTCCAAAAAGGAAGTGAGTCAGCTTTCCTTAGTCTTTCCAATAAATTCGTTCCATCTAAACCTAGAAAATGGAAACAAACCAATGGTTTCTTTATTGCAGCACTGGCATTTATAAAACTAATACTCAAGAAAACAGCAAAGGATTAAAGCTCCAGTCTCAAAATCTGGTTCACTTCTGAGTAAAACATCTTTGTATTTCTGAATACAATTCATCTTAGTTTTTTAAATGCTGAACTTACTTTTCAACTTCTGTAATCAACTCTCTTCCAAAACAAATTGCTTGGGCACATTAAAGGTAAAAATAAATGGCAAGCCTTTAACAAGTCAAAGCAAAGCCTGAAAAATGTATTTGGCCATATGGTCCAATGGAGCATCCCTTGATATGTCAAGTGAGGCAATGAATACTACCCTCTACGATCTCTGTGAAATGGTAGAATAATTACTTTGTTTTTGTTTTACCTTTTTGGATTTTTCACTTTAATCATAGAGCAACCCTACAGCAGAGTTTTTTACAGATGAGGAGGCCAAAACATCAAAAGAGACATTGTATCTGCCTAATGCCTTCCCACCAGTTACATGGCAAGCTAGAACTAGAACCTGATCCCCAGCCAAATGTTCTTCAACTAAACTGGTAAGGTGCTAGCTTCTGCGACACTCTGAATATTGGCACTAGGAAAGAACTCCACATGCCAATTCTCATGTAATACCTGAAGACAGACATTCACTCAGCCTGTCAGCTTATGGCTGACTTGGTTGCAATGTATGAACATGCTTTTCTGAAAACTAAAGTTGTCCAGGCTCTGTTTGCATTTCTACTTGTCAGTTGACAGTCATGTGCACTACAAGAGCCAAAGAGAAACAACTGTGAGAGACATTTCACACTTGCCAGCAGCAACCTATACCAGAATCCTTAGTCCCAACTACTAAATTTATCTGTCTGGCAACTAACACTTTGAACAAAGATCACCATAATCTTACCATGTCAGTGAAGAGTAAATCTGATATGGTCTTTTAACTAGATAGATAACTAATCTTGGAATCAATGTGGTGATTTTAGGGCAAGCATTTTAAATTACAGATATGGTAAATATATTCATATGTTGGCTCGGCGCTTGTGGCTCAATCGGCTAAGGCGCCAGCCACGTACACCTAAGGTGGCGGGTTCGAATCCCCAGCCCGGGCCCGCCAAACAACAATGATGGCTGCAACCAAAAAATGGCCCGGCGTTGTGGGGGGCGCCTGTGGTCCCAGCTACTTGGGAGGCTGAGGCGGGAGACTCACTTGAGCCCAGGAGTTGGAGGTTGCTGTAAGCTGTGATGCCATGGCACTCTACCCAGGGGGATAGCTTGAGGCTCCGTCTCAAAAAAAAAAGAATATATTTACTTTCACCAGAAGCTGCCAAACTATCTTCCATGGTGACTGTATCATTTTGCTTTCCCACCAACAATGAATGAGAATTCCTGGAGCACAACATCCCTGTTAGCATTTAGTGTTACTGGTGCTTTGGATTTTGGCTATTCTAACTGTATAGTAGTATCTCCCTGGTTTCTTGAAATTCATGCATAATATTTGCATATATTTATGGGGGAACATGTGATATTTTGAAATTAGCATATAATGTATAATGATCAAATTAGGGTATTCAGGATATCCATCACCTCAAACACTTATCATTTCTTTGTGTCTGGAACATTTCAAATCTTCTAGTTATGATTTTTTTCTTTTTCTTTTTTCTTTTTTTTTTTTTTGCAGTTTTTGGCCAGGGCTGGGTTTGAACCCACCATCTCTGGCATATGGGACTGGTGCCCTATTCCTTTGAGCCACAGGTGCCATCCCTATTTTCATTTTTTAATTTTTTTTTTTTGAGATAGGATCTCACTCTTGCTCAGGCCAGTCTTGAACTCCTGAGCTTGAGCAATCCACCTGCCTCCCAGAGTTCTGGGATTATAGGCATGAGGCCCCACATCCAAACTCAAATCTTCTAGTTATTTTGAAATATACAATGTATTATAGCCAAGTGTAGTCACTGTATTGTGCTATCAAACCCTAGAACTTATTCCTTCTATCTACTTGTTAATAGTTTCTGCTCTCTTATATTCTTGTCTGGCATGACCTCTTGTAGACCCTGTGTCATGAATTGGGAGTTAGAACTGGGGCTACAAGAGGTCATGTCACACTAGAATATAAAAGAGAGACTATTTTTTTTTTTTTTTTTTGCAGTTTTTGGCCAGGGCTGGGTTTGAGCCCACTACCTCCAGCATATGGGGCCGGTGCCCTACTCCTTGAGCCACAGGAGCCGCCCAGCGAGCAGAGACTATTAACAAGCAAAAATGAAGAGGGATCATTCACTACATCAGTCATTCCACAAATATATTTTGAGCACTATGTGAACAAAGCAGAGGTGTTGCATGCTCTTATGGAGATCATAGCTAAGTGAGAAAAACAGAGAATAAAGCAATAAGTTAAATAGTTACAAAGCAGGATAAATGCAATGAAAAAATTAACATGGTGTAGTGCTATAGAATGACAGGGAAGACCTAGTTAGTGGTCAAGGAAGGCCTTTCTGAGGCCATGACCGGAAGGAGTAAATGGAAGAAAAAGTGAAGAGTAAAAGGGAGTGTGAAAGACATTCCAGGTTGAGTCAACATGCATGTGAAAACCATGAGAGGTCACAAGCTTGGTCTTTCCTGAAAGAAGACAGTGGCTTGGAGAATATTTAGTCTGGGAGCAACCATGACGAGTTTGGAGAAGTCGTAAGGAGCTAGACTACGCAGGGCTATGTAGGGCTACGCGTCTGAGCACAGGAGGAAGCCACTGAGAGATTCTGCATGTTTAAAATTAGTCTTTAGAAACACAGTAGGCCTGGCCCAGTGGCTCATATCTATGATGCCAGAACTCTAAGAGGCCAAGGTAAGAAGATCTATTGAGCTCAGGAGTTTGAGACCAGCCTGAGCAAGAATGTGATCCCATCTCTACTAAAAATAGAAAAATTATCCAGGCGTGGTGGTGAGTGTCTGTAGTCCCAGCTACTCAGGAAGCTAAGGAAGGAGGATCACTTGAACCCAGGAGCTCGAGGTTGCTGTGAGCAAGACTGACGGCAGGACATGCTAGCCTGTTAGATTCTGTCTCAAAAAGAAGAGAGGCTCAGTGCCTGTAGCTCAAGTGGCTAGGGCAGCAGCCACATACACCAGAGCTGGTGGGTTGGAATCCAGCCCAGGCCTGCCAAATAACAATGATGACAACTACAACCAAAAAAAAAAATAGCCGGGCATTGTAGTTTCATCCCAAGAGTTGGAGGTTACTATGAGCTGTGACGCCGTGACACTCTACCCAGGCCTACAGCTTGAGACTCTGTCTCAAAAAAAAAAAGAAAAGAAAATTCAGTAGATGTTGGAGGTTGAGAATAGAAGTGGAACAAGTTGTGGGGAGAGTTACTAAGGATATTGTGGAAGAAATAGAAGTGGACATATTCAAGATGAGTTTTCTTTTCCTACTGTTTTCAATTTAAATCTAGAGATGGGGGTCTGGCTATGTTGCCCAGGCTGCTGTTGAACTCCTAGGCTCAAGTGATCCTCCCACCTCAGCTCCCCAAGGTGATGGGCTTACAGATGGGCCACTGCTTCTGTAACCTCATAGGATTACAATTTGGGCCACAAGTTGTATTTTGAGCATTTTCCCAAGGACATGATGATGGACTGAAAGTAGGGAGTAAAGGAGCAAATGAATGGTTATTGGTGTCACATGCTGACTGTGCTTTGACTATGAATTTTATATCTGTCATAACAAAAATTAAATAATAAGTTCTAAAAGAGAACTAATTTCTTTCTGATGCATCTTCAATTTCCTCTAAAATAACACCAGTGACAATTCAGCAATCTACTTACTGAAAAATGGTTTTACTAATTACAAAATGATCTTGAAACTAAGGATCAAGATTTTATTTACCTAAATTAGTTTTCCAAATTATTAATGAAAAAATCAAAACAGCCAGGCTCAGGGATTCATGCCTGTAATCCCAGCACTCTGGGAGGCCAAGGTGGGTGGATTGCTTGAGCTTAGGAGTTTGAGACCAGCCTGAGCAAGAGGGAGACCTTGTCTCTAAAAAAATAGCCAGGTGTTGTGGCTGGCGCCTGTATCCTCAGCTACTCAGAAGGCTGAGGCAAGAAGGTCACTTGAGCCCAAGAGTTTGAAGTTGCTATGAGCTATGATGCCACAGCACTCTACCAATGGTGACAAAGTGAGATTCTGTCTAAAAAAAAAACACACACATTGTAATGACTTCTATTTTTTCCTATTTATTTTATAATTATTCAATAATTCATAACTTTCACAACTGTGATTAATAATATTTTTGAGATAGAGTCTCAGTATGTCACCCTCAGTAGAGTGCTGTGGTGTCACAGCTCACAGCAACCTCAAACTCTTGGGCTTAAGTGATTCTCTTGCCTCAGCCTCCCAAGTAGCTGGGACTACAGGCACCTGCCACAACGCCCAGCTATTTTTTGTTACAGTTGTCATTGTCATTTAGCTGGCCCAGAGTGGGCTCAAACCCACCAGCCTCCATGCATGTGACCAGTGCTGTAACCACCATGCTACGGGCTCTGAGCCCTGTGATTAATTATTGCAATATTACACTCTTATCCTTCAACTGACTGATCAAATTTCAATACATAAAACATATCAAAAGGGTTTTTTTAATTATAGTAACATCTAGAATCCTTATCCTATATTTAGATACTAAAAATATATCCACAGAGCTGGGCATGGTGGCTGGAACCTGTAACTCAGCCACTTGGGAGGCTGAGATGGAAAGATTGCTTGAGCCCAAGAGGCTGCAGTGAGCTGGGATATGCCACTGTACTCCAACATGGCTACAGGGTGAGACTCTATCTGTAAAACACACACCCACACATACATATACATATCCAAATGATATGTCTTGTTCATGTTATTGTTGTACTTACTCTGATTAAAGATGATAGTAATGTATATGACCACATAGTCACTGGTTGTATGCAAGTTAGCAAAAATGGCAAGAATTTTATTGAAGTCAGCATTTGATAATTCAGTCTTCCAAGACTAAAAATGAAGTATAATATAGTAAGAGCAGATTTTAGCCTGATTCCAAAGCCAAAGCTAAATCTTAGTGCAATATTTACTCCAAAAAGTATAGACTGCAGTCAAAGCTGCACTTAAAGGAAAATTTATAATCACACACGTTTCCATTTTGGAAAAATAGAGAATGAACATAAATGAGCTTCCCAGGCATGATGGTTCATCTCTGTAACCCTACCGCTTTGGTAGGATAAGGCAGGAGGATCACTTGAAGTCAGGAGTTGAAGACCAGCCTAGGCAACTGCGCTATCTCATCTTTACAAAAAATAAAAAATTAGCTGAGTGTGATGACACATACCTGTAGTCCCAGAATCAGGAGGCTGAGGTGGGAGGACCATTTGAACCCAGGAATTTGAAATTATAGTGAACTAGACTTAGCAACAGAGCAAAACCCTATCTCCAAAAAAGAAAAAGAAAAGAAAAAAAGGATAAGAAAAGAAATGAATAAATGAGATAAGCATAATAGTACAAACATAAATAAAGTATTATTATTATTGTTTTTTTGGCTGGGGCTGGGTTTGAACCCGCCACCTCCCCATTTTTGGCATATGGGGCTGGCTCCCTACTCCTTTGAGCCACAGGCACCACCCAAACTATTATTCTTTTTTTAAAAAAAAAAGATAGAAACAATTAATTGAAAAAGAAAAATGCCATTGATACATACACTGCAAAACTATGTCTCTTTTTAAATAACCACCAATATAGACAATGTCAGGTAGTTTAATTGGGAGAAGAAAATTAAAAACAATTCAGAAAATTACAAACAATAATAAAAATTACAGATATAAGATTTCTGTGGGTTTTTTTTTTTTTTGAGACAGAGCCTCAAGCTGTCTACCTGGGTAGAGTGCAGTGGCATCACAGCTCACGGCAATCTCCAACTCCTGGGCTCAAGCGAGTCTCCTGCCTCTGCCTCCCAAGTAGCTGGGACCACAGGCGCCCGCCACAACGACTGGCTGTTTTTTGGTTGCAGCCATCATTGTTGTTTGGTGGGCCTGGGCTAGATTTGAACCCGCCACCTTAGGTGTATGTGGCTGGCGCCTTAGCCACTTGAGCCACAGGCGCCAAGCCTGTGGGTTTTTGTTTTTATTTTGAGATGGAGCCTCAAGTTATCCCCCTGGGTAGAGAGCCATAGGCATCACAGCTCATAGCAACCTCCATCTCCTGGGCTCAAGTGAGTCTCCTGCCTGCGCCTCCCAAGTAGCTGGGACTACAGGCGCCCGCCAGAACGCCCGGCCATTTTTTGGTTGCAGCCATCATTGTTGTTTGGCAGGCCCGGCTGGGGATTCGAACCCGCCACCTTAGGTGTACGTGGCTGGCGCCTTAGCCGATTGAGTCACAGGCGCCAAGCCCCTGTGGGTTTTTTTAATAGTACTTATGTATTATGTCATAACATCTGAACATATATTTGGAAATATTAATAAAATTTAAAAATCGGGAAAAGTATGTTAACAAAATAAAAAATAGAGAGACCGAAAACTATCAGAGAAATTAGAAAAGATGTTAACGAATGAATTTTCCTAATGATTTTTGGCCTAGATAGTTTGAAGATGGAATTTTTTCCATGGAAATTATAATTACACTTTTACATAAACTATTACATAGCATAGAAAAGATGGAAAGTTTCTTAGTTCATTTTACAAAATCAGCAGAAACTCTGATATTAAAACCTTACAGAGGCCTGGCATGAGGCTCAGGCTTGTAATCCTAGGACTCTGGGAAGTCAAGGCAGGTGGGTCACCTGAGTTCAGGAGTTGGAGACCAGCCCAAGCAAAAACCAAGATTCCATCTCTACTAAAAATAGAAAAAGTAGCTGGGCACTGTAGTGTTTGCCTGTTGTCCCAGCTACTCAGGAGGCTAAAGCAAGGGAATTGCTAGAGCCCAAGAGTTTGAGGTTGCTGTGAGCCATTACACCACAGCACTCTAGCAAGGGACAGAGTGAGATTCTGTCTCATAAAAAACAAAAAAAAGAAAGAAAGAAAGAAAAAGAAAAGAAATAGTAGAGGGCTGGACATGGTGGCTCACGCCTAAAATCTCAGTGCTTCAGGAGGTCAAGGCAGGAGAATCACTTGAGGCTAGGACTTTGAGACCAGCCTGAGCAGCATGAGCCCTCTTCTCCACATAAATAAAAATTAAAAAATTAGACTGGGCGCAGTGGCTTGTGCCTGTTGTCCCAGCACTCTGGGAGGCCAAGGCAGGTGGATTGCCTGAGCTCAGAGCTTAGAGACCAGCCTGAGCCAGAGTGAGACCTCATCTTTAAAAATAGCCAGGCATTGTGGTGGGTGCCGGTAGTCTCATCTACTTGGGAGGCTGAGGCAAGAGAATCACTCGAGTCCAAGAGAGGTTGCTGTGAGCTATGATGCTACGGCACTTTACCAGGGGACGACAAACTGAGACTGTTTTAAAAAAAAATAGCTAGGAATGGTGGTGTACATCTATAATACCAGCTATTTTGGAGGCTAAGACAGGAGGATCAATTGAGCCCAGGAGTTTGAGGCTGCTGTGAGACATGATTGCTCCATTTCTCTTCAGCTTGGGTGACAGACTGAGACTCTGACTCTACAAAAAGATAGAAAAAGTAGAATTTATCCCACAACACCTAATCTAATATACCACATCAGTAGGTCAAAGAGAGGAACCTATATATTTATTTAGACAGATACTAAAAAGGCATTTATAAAAATAAATATCCACTTTCGAGTTTTGCTTTAGTCATTTTGGACTGCTATAAGCAAATTAACATGGGCTGGGTGGCTTAAACACTCAGTTCTCTTATCTATGGACAATGAGAAGAATGAGATCAAGGCAGATGCCCAGAGCCTGCTGAGGACATCCACTGGCTGCAGACAGCTGCCTTTTCATTGTGTCTTCCCATGATCAAGACCAGAGGAAGATCCCACTTCTTCCCCTTTCTCCTGAGGGCATTAGTATCATTGTTGTGGCTGTTGCCATGGCCTAATTTAACCATAATTGCCTCCCAAAGGCTCCACCACCAGATGCCATCATCTTGGATTAGGGTTTCAATATGGGAATTTGGGGGAGACACAGACATTCAGCCCTTGACAGTAAGCTGGGAATTGAATAGAACCTTCAATAATAAAAAATGCCTTTATGAAATCCTGGAAATATCACATTTAACATTGAAATACTTGTGTTTCCATTAAAGTAAGGACTATAAAGGTATCTGCTCTTATTATCATTATTTCATAAGTTCTAAAATTTTCACAATTAAAATAGGAGGTAAAACAAACATAACTATGGAAAAGAGAAGATACATGTGTTATTATTTATAGATGATAAGGTTGCATACATTTATAACTAATAAGAAAGTTCAGGGCGGTGCCTGTGGCTCAAAGGAGTAGGGCTCCAGCCCCATATGCCAGAAGTGGCGGGTTCAAACCCAGTCCCGGCGAAAAACCACAAAAAAAAAAAAAAAAAAAAAAAAAAAAAGTGGGAGAGACAAACAAAGCATAAAAAAAAAAAAAACCAAAAAAGGCCTAACAAAATTATAGACCCAGCTTTATGGGAGGATCAATT
>CAUYQV010131352.1:0-18803 GCA_963574575.1 Galagoides demidoff
AATGGCCGGGCGTTGTGGTGGGCGCCTGTGGTCCCAGCTACTTGGGAGGCAGAGGCAGGAGACTCGCTTGAGCCCAGGAGTTGGAGGTTGCTATGAGCTGTGATGCCATGGCACTCTACCCAGGGGGATAACTTGAGGCTCCGTGTCAAAAAAAAAAAAAGAGTAAACATTCTTACAGCTTGGGGATCAAAACTCAATAGTCCTGGCTCGGCGCCTGTGGCTCAAGTGTCTAAGGTGCCAGCCACGTACACCCAAGGTGGCGGGTTCGAGTCCAGCCCAGGCCCGCCAAACAACAATGACGGCTGCAACCAAAAAATAGCCGGGTGTTGTGGCAGGCGCGTGTGGTCCCAGCTACTCGGGAGGCTGAGGCAGGAGACTCGCTTGAGCCCAGGAGTTGGCGGTTGCTGTGAGCCATGATGCCATGACACTACCCAGGGGGACAGCTTGAGGCTCCTGTCTCAAAAAAAAAAAAAAAAAAAACAACTCAATAGTCCTACTTTAATAAGAGAAAGTGAAATAATAAACCAAGGGGAGAGACATCACATAAGTTGAAAAATTATTTTTCAATTATGAAATAATACTAATACCTATTTTGTTTAGGTAATTCTTTTTCATTTCAATCATCTACATGAAGGGACTTTGCCCAATCCACCTTACATATCTAGACTAGTGGTTCTCACATTTTCTACTAATTGTGTATTCACCTAGGCATTGTCCCCTGAGGAAAATCATTCTCAGCTTTCAAAGTTATATCCCCCACAGTTATAATAAATTTCAGCTCAAGAAAGCATACTGAACACGAATGAGTGAGTAAGAGGGACACTGCAGGAATGGCATTACATCCACTCTAATCGACACAAGCAAACAATCTTTAAATTTATGTCATTACCCACATTTGAGAATCATTGGTATACAGATATTGATTACAGGCCAAAAATGGCTGGCAGACCAATTAGAATTAGCTCAGGCAATATCTTAAAAGTAAGAAAATTCCAGCTTTCCTTAAAATATCAAAAGATCTAGCAACTCTAGTCCCTTTTTCTTGCATAATAATCGGATGCAGCTGAGGAGCTATTCTTTGAGAACAACATCTGTATGCCACACACCTCCTGCCAGCCCACACTGTGCTCACTTCCCTCCTTCATGTCCGGCCTTGCAGGCATTTAAGTTTGCAATCTATGGCTTGGATCATATTTTCTTTGTAGGTCACCAGAGAGACTGTAAAATTTAGTACATTTTCTCTAGAAGGTGAAAATAAAAAGGTATTCAAGGCAATAAGGACCCATCACATTTTAAGAAATCTCTAAGGAATGAAAATGGAGTGTGAAAATACACACATATGTACAAATTCTCATATATTTATACATGTTTGTGTGTACATATATGTGCAGTGTGTTCATATGCATACAAAAATATATATACACGTAAGACAAGCAGACTTAATACAGTAGAAAGTTTCTAACTACAAGTTAGAAGACCTAACTTAGGGTCCTAGTCACAGATCTCCAATAGCTAGCTAAGTGATTTCCGCAGAGTTTTTGAATCTCTCCAAACCTTATTCCATTATCTGTATGGAGAATGAGGAGGTTAGACTGGAGCTCAGTGGTTCCTCTAGCTCTGAAATTCACTGACTCCCTGTTAAAAGAAGTAGACGGAGATCCGCACAATTTAAGCTTATGGGGGGAGGGGCACTTCCTTACCTCATCGTTTGTTAACTTAAGGAATAAATCTCCAAGAACTCCTTGGCGTGGCCACTTCAGGACCCTTTCCTGCAGTGCATGAAGCAAATCCAGGTGCTGCTGGACAAGGTACCGTAAGGAGCCAGGGAAGAGGCTTGAAACAGAATAGAGAGAATCACACAAACCAGGTGTAGGGAAGAACAAACCTATGAGAATACACAGGAAGGGCCCATTTTCTCGGGCACACAAAATACTCTTCTAAGGTCTGTGTTTAAAAATGCTTGCTCTTGTAGCCCTCATAGTAGATATCCCCAGACTATACAAAACCCCCCTTACTGATGGCCTCTATACAAATATGTACTGAACTAAAAAAGAGCACATCACTTGAATGACCTAACCTAATACACCGTCATTTATATAACATGCAGTGGATTAAACTAAGGGATATCGTTGTCTATGTTTTAAAGGTATTCCTATTTGGTATGCAAATTAGTCTACTTTGACTAGTGTTATAGATGGCAGCACTAATGTGGCACTTGGTCATTCTCAGCTACTGGGTATGAGACTCCTACTTAGATAAGCAGGAAAATTTGTTTCAAGTTGGCAACTAGAAGCACAGGGAGTTGGGGGTTATGAGAGGGTCTCTTTTTGCCTTTCCTTCAGTTTCTAAGAATACTGGGCAAGGAATACTGGGCTCCTCAGTAGCCTTCCTGGCCAGGCCTGGCCTGATCCTCCCTGGAGTTTCATAGAGCACCTTCCCCCTCGGGTACATCCCTCCCCTCCAGCTCTCAATGTGCCTCATCTTCTCAGAGAAATTGAAGAGAAGAAGAGAGAAATCCAAGAAAGGTGGGGCAGAAAGGACAGATAGAGAACCATGGGAGGAAGAGGAAGGGAGAGCGGAAGGAAAAGGGTGAGGTGACCAGAGGCCTATTGGAAGGAGGAAGAAAGGAGCAAACAGAAAAGGAGCTTTGCTGGGCTGCAGCAAGAATTTCAGCTCGAGTTTGGTCACTTAGGGGAAGTGAAGGTAACTTTCCCTGTGCTTCCAACACCATAGGCCTTAACAAAGATAAAAGAGATGGCCTACTTGTCATTGACAGCTGAACTTATATAAATATTCCCCCTGGGTCTACCTAGAATAAATTGGGGGGGGGGGGCAATTGGGATGCTTTGACAACAAGCAGGCCTTTGGTAGAATAGCAGGAAGAATACCAGATTGATGGGAGGTTTTCTTCAACTCATTTCTAAGCAAAACAAAATCCCCCCTGTGACTTTGCACAGTGCAAAAAGGAGACACAGACCAGAATAGCATACACTGCCTCTACTAAAAGATGCAGGGAAACCCCCACTCCCATCTTCCACTCCCTCCACCTCCTGTGCCTAGAGCCCACAGGCGTGTGAAGCTGTCACAAGAGGCAAGGCCTCTTGATCTGAACTCTGATGAATGGAACGGTGGGTCAGAAGCCCTAAGCCATCCCTGTCCAGATCAGAGGGGATTTGGAGGGTGGCCAGAAGACACTCTGAGAGAAGATCAGAAACCTGATAGGGGAAAGTACACCTATAAGAATGAAATGCTACAGCAGCAAAAGATCTAGGTCTGAAAGGTTTCCTCCTACCCAGAGGCTATAAATGACTTTGGGTGACATTCCTGGTGTGACATTGAAAGATGTTAAGGCTCCATGGCGAGACCTGACTTTGTGATGAGTTGTCTATACAGTAAGGTGACCAGATTTTAACATTGGTAAAGTGGGGCACCATTGGGGGAGTGGGGTCTGACAACAAAGCAAACTTTGATAAGCAGTTCTCCATAATCAGTTCTCAACAATTATTTGTTATTATTAAAGTTTAACATTATAAAATTAACAAAAATAATATAAAACTCATATCCTGGCAAAATAGCCACATGGCAGCAGAAAACTGTATATTCCCTTCCTGTTCTCCTGTGTTCCCTAGCTTGTCGTGCATTCTTTCCAAAATTCGGGGCTTTTTAAAAACGCTGCAGGACACAGGACAAATTGTTAAAAATAAGGACTGTCCTGCCAAAAGCAGGACGTCTGGTCACCTTACTCGGGGGGTGGGGTGGGGGGGCGGCTACTTGTTTGTTCCAGACAATTTGGCTCCTGAGCTAATTGTCCTTGCCTAGAAGCAAGGGAGGGAGCCAGTCTCCTTCTGATACCTTGCCCAGGAGGGGAGTAGGGAGTTTACATTAGCCTTTCTGTTTCCAGATGAAGTTACATTAACCTCTTCATTCCCAAATGGAGTTACATTAACCTTTTCAGCAGCTGAAAACCGTATATTCCCTTCCCATTCTCCCGCTGTTCCCTAGCTTGTCATGCATTCTTTCCAAAAATTGGAACTTTTTTAAAACGCTGCAGGACGCAGGACAAATTGTTAAAAATTGGGACTGTCCTGCCAAAAGTGGGACGTCTGGTCACCTTACCATACAGGTATGTGCCATGTTTGGAATTATTGCTTTTCTTTTTCTTCCTTCCGCTTCCTCCTCCCTCTCTCTCTCTTTCCTCTCTCTCCTTTCCTCCCTCCTCCCTTCTTCCTAGAAAGCCCCCTTCTACTACATTGTGACTAATATCCTTGGAGAGATGGAAAGCTGGCACAAACCTCTTCCTGGACTGTCTATTGGGGTACATGTTTAAGACCGCCCCTTCTGTGCGTGGGATCATAGAAGGCTAATCTAGTGTTGTGGAAGGGTGTAAATTATATGAAAAGCAATAACGTACTGGAGGTTCTGTATTAAATATTGAAAATAAGCTTTAAACATAAAAAATTAATAAAGATATTACTTGAAGCTGGGGAGGAATCCGAAATCAGGAGGTGGAGAGAGAGGGAGAAGGAAGACAAGAAGTATCGACACACTTAACCTATTCACTCTTTCACCTGCCACCAAGTGGGACTCCAAGAAGCAAATTTTCATGGAGACAAAAGCATTAAGGGCTTAGCTTTTGTCTCTTCCTATGACAATGTGAATAGTTTATTCTTTCTAAAGGCTTCACAGTTATTTCAACTCCCAACAATAAACACTTAAACAGTAAGGGAAATATACTAAAAGCAATGAAGGAGAGTGCAGTTATAGTTTCAAATTAATAACTTTGTTCTTGCCAGTCCAGTTGTAATAACTCCTGAGCTTCAGCTGCGCTGATAATTAAACATGTGCCACCTGGTGGTGGTCTGCAGCTCAAAGCTTGCTGGGTTCTTGGATGTGGCTCTCCAGTTCAGCTTCTCAGGCTAACTGGTAACCCTGCCCAGCTGACCATTGCTCCATTCTTCAAGTATTCAGAAAGACCTGTTTGATCTTAGGTTTGTGGCTCTATGTGGGTGAGTCAGACCAAAAAGGAAAAGAAAAGAAAAGAAAAAGAAAAGCCCAGAACTCCAACATCTGTGATCCTTCCACCAGTGGACATTAGCCCACAGTTTTGCCCTGGCTTCATCTGGCTGTGTGTGCCCTGCAGCTTCCAGCCCTTTCAGCCGAGGGCATGACTGGCTTGAAACAAGCTGAGGAGGCTCTTGAGCAATTCACTATTTTACAGGTTTGAGGAGATGTGGCAGGCTCAGCGCCCGTAGCACAGTGGTTATGGTGCCGGGCACGCACACCGAGGCTGGAGGGTTTGAATCCAGCCTGGGCCAGCTAAACAATATCTGAAAAAAAAAAAAAAAGGCTCAGTGCCCATAGCTCAGTGGTTAGGGTACCATCCACATTAAAAAAGAGAGCGAGAGAAGATGTGGCAACCTCAGGTTTGAGTGTCCAGTTGTAGTTGCAAAGGGTGCTATTTTCATCCTTGGTTACTTTCCAACAGGTAGAAAGTGCTGTGGCTTATGGCTTGTGATGGGAAAGGCAGTGAATGATCAAGTTAAATATAAAATTTATATTTAATATAAGTTTATCTTATATATTTAAAATATAAAGTAAATAATAAATGTATTTTCATCTTTGCATGGAGAAAAATGCCAATGGAGTAAAGGAGTAATCTCATTCTGATTTGTATTTCATTATTCAGTCGGTCTATTTAAAGCACACACAGAGATTTCCAAAAAGCTTAGAGACTAGAGGAAATACAGTGAGTAAAGGAGGACAATGAAACTCTAATCGAGGGGCAGAAAGGTGGCAACACTGCCAAACTCAGAACCAGAAACTTCATATTTTGTCCTAGCAAAGAGCACAGGGTTGAAAGCTTTCTCTGCTGGGTCTATGAAAAGAAAAAAGAGGGTTAGCTTAGCAAATAACTGACATGAACAGCATTATTACAAATATGATGAATTATTATCATACTTTCAGGGAGAATTACATGATGGCTTTAATGTCTTTAATCTTGTAGGAGTTGAGAGAGAGCTCTACTCCTTCCAGTGATGGGTCATGACAAAGTGTCTTAGAAAAACAGGAAGCAACAGCAAGCGTAATAAAGGGCCTGACTATTCAGCAAGCATCCTTACTTGATGAGACAATCTAAAGTAAAAGTTATAGGCTGCTGGAGAGAGAAGCCAGAGTTTTGAAATAGAAAGAGACAGAAATTTATGCATCTGGCTCTCTGAAAAACTGTTGCTGTTTATCAATGAGCCTACGGTACAGGGTCACGGGTGTCTGCGTTTGAATTCTGGCACTAATGGGCTATCGGCTTTAAACTTCCTCCGGTTTCTTCATCTGTAAGGCAGGTTTCACAGGCTTTTGGTGAAGAGTTCATGAAATTATAAATCTAGTGTTTAGCAGAGAGCCTGACTACTAGCTGTCAGAGTGAATAACTATCCCTATCTCTTTTCCCACCCTTGCCCCCATACTTCAAATTTTCAGAGATCAAGAAGAGAGAATGTAAACTGAGCAGGTCTTTGGCAACAGAAAGCTGGTTAGAGGCCATAGAGACTTTCCAGAGGCCAGAAGTTGCAGCTGGAAGGATGAGACCAGCCGGACTGGAGTGTCTGGAAGGGAGAATCAAGCGGCTAGATGGGGAAGGAAGGATCAGGGAGAATCTGTGCAACCACTGAGAAAAGGGAAAGTGAGTCCAGAAGCTCTGTTGGTCACAGTGTTAACTGGGTCGCTTTGCCCTTTCTGTTCTTGATGCTTTTTATTTTGCTTACTTCTACTTTACAGTATTTACAGTAAAACAATTCTTTTTTTTTTTTCTTGAGCAGAGTCTCACCATGTCGCCCTCAGTAGAGTCCTGTGGTGTCACAGCTCACAGCAAACTCAAACTCTTGGGTTTAAGTGATTCTCTTGCCTCAGCCTCCCAAGTAGCTGGGAATACAGGTGCCTGCCACAATGCCTGGCTATTTTATTGTTGTTGTTGTTGTTGTTGTCATTGCTGTTTAGCTCGCCTGAGCCTGCTTCGAACCCGCCAACTTAGGTGTATGTGGTCAGCGCCCTACCCACCAAGCTACAGGAACCACCCAGTAAAATAATTCTTTTTTTTGAGACAGAGTCTCACTATGTTGCCCTGAGTAGAGTGCCATGGCATCACAGCTCACAGCAACCTCAAACTCTTGGGCTTAAGTGATTCTCTTGCCTCAGCCTCCCCAGTGGCTGGGACTGCAGGCGCCTGCCACAACACCTGGCTATTTTTTTTTGGAGTTGGCATTGTTGGTGAGCTGGCCTGGGCTGGGCTGGAACCGCCAGCCTCAGTGCATGTGGCTGACACCATAACCCCTGTGCTACAGGCTCCCAGCCAGTAAAATAATTCTTGAAAATAGTCAAGCCACTTATGGGTTTGTCAGGAAATACTTTGTAGCCTCAGTCATTTAGATGGGAGGAGCATTGTGTTTTAGGGACAGGGTGTATTGTTGGCAGCCTCAAAGTCAAGTAGATTTAGGGGAATAATAAAGAGCAGGAAAACATAATTAGGGTCTTCCTTAGGTAGATTCATAATGTATGTATATTACCTGATAGAAGGTTTAAAGTAATAATGCTACAAATATCCATAACAGTCTCCATGTGTTCGGGTTGGCCTTTTCCTCAATTATTCTGGATTATTACATCTTCATTATACAAGTTTTTTCACTTAGTCGTACTTTTCTCCTTCCTTCTGTATCCCAACAGGGAGGGATACAGAAAAAAACCTAAAGACTATGAAGAGATGTAGAGTGGGGAGCTGCAACATTGAGGCAGTGTGCTCTTACTATAGGGCAGACCCTGGGCAAGCATTGCCCCACCACACAGGTACATGCATTCTCTCCCTCTCTCCTTCATTCTCTCCCTCTCTCACTCTCTCTCTTTTGCCTAGTACTAAGAGACTGCCTGAACAAATAAGAAGAAAGTTCCAAGTCCAGAGTTATATCACCCCTGTATCATTTACCTAACAGTCTCTTAGTATTTCCAACTATGACACCCATTCCCTTGTTCCTCTATGAGACCCGTGAACCACGGAGATGGGCAGATAGCAGCAGAGAACAATGCCTCCCACACTGCAATTCAGTCTCTCTTTACATTTTAAACAGACATGTCGGAGACAATAATGGCCCTCAGACTATACTCATTTTCTTTACTTCTGAAAATCTGAAGTTTGATTTTCAAGGCCAAGGGTTCCCACCTGCTATGGCCTGAATGTGTGTCCCCCCAAATTCATGTATTGTAAGCCTAACTCTCTATTTTACAGTAAAATAATTCTTTTTTTTTTTTTTAGAGACAGAGTCTTACTTTGTTGCCCTTGGTAGAGTGCTGTGCTGTCACAGTTCACAGCAACCTCCCAATCTTGGGCTTAGATGATTCTTTTGCCTCACCCTCCTGAGTATCTGGGATTACAGGCGCCCACCACAACACCCGGCTATTTTTGTTGTTGTTGCAGTTTGGCCGGGGCAAGGTTCAAACCCACCATCCTCAGTATTTAGGGCTGGTGCCCTACTCACTGAGCTACAGGCACCACTCAAAATAATTCTTAATTATGCAATAATGCAATAATAAGTATTGAGCCAGAACAGAGACCCCCATCTCTAAAAACACCCTTTTCTGGGTATTGTGGTAGGTGTGTGTAGTCCCAGCTACTCGAGAGGCTGAGACGAGAGAATCACTTGAGCCCAAGAGTTTGAAGTTGCTGTGAGCTGTGCCCAAGAGTTTGAAGTTGCTGTGAGCTGTGACACCACAGCACCCTACCAGGGTGAGGGCAACAAAGTGAGGCTTTGTTTTCAAAAAAAAAAAAGAGAGAGGTGCTTTTCATTTCAGTGTCCAGCCTCATGAATGGGTTGGTGCCATAGAAAAGGCAGAGGGGAGTGGGGTTCCTGCTGTCTTCAACATTCCTCCTCGCCAGAGGACTCCGCAAGGAGGCACCATCTTGGAACCAGAAACAGAACATGCTGATGCCCTAATCTTAAACTTCTCCGTCTTCAGAACTGTGAGAGAATAAATTTCTGTTCTTTATAAATTAGTCTGCAGTATTGTGTTATATCAGCACAGAGTGGACTAAGACACCTGCCATCACTGCCTACTCTCTTTTTAAAAGGCTATTTCTGGAACTCTTGATAGGCCCCAGAATTCCCAAAGTGGAAACAATAAACAACTTACCTTAAGTCCTAATCAATCTGAAAAGCAAAGGCAATGAATACATGGATACCTTCTCTCTTTGGAATTCCTCTTTCCATCTGACCCCTGGAATGTTGCCTTTATCTTCAGGATCAGAGAGATGTTAATAACATATTTTCTTTCAGATTCAAGCAGTTCTAGAGCCACAGTTTGTCTTTTAGCTTTAAAAACAAACCAAAAAGAAAATTTTTGTTAACTATATCTTCTCCAAATCCTATTAAATGATAGAAAACAATAAAAAGCAGCAAAAGGATATGACAAGCAATAAAAGGAACTATCAGCAAGTTTTTGGAAGATGGAAAGTAGCCAGGCACGGTGGCTCACACCTGTAATCCTACCACTCTGGGAGGCTGAGGCAGGTAGATTGCCTGAGCTCATGGGTTTGAGACCAAACTGAGCAAGAGCGAGACCCCCGCTTCTGCAAATAGCCAGGTGTTGTGGTGGGTGCTTGTGCTCCCAGCTACTGGAGAAGCAAGAGAATCACTTGAGGCCAGGAGTTTGAGGTTGCTGTGAGCTGTGATGCTACAGCACTCTACAGAGGGCAACAAAGTGAGACAAAAAAAAAAGATGGAAAGTAGAATGGAGGTACAATAATTCACTCAGCATAGTGAAGGGCATGAAACCTTCGTATTCCCATCTGCAGATAGGAAATAGGCTGAGAAGCAGCTGAAAAGCTCAAGAAGTAGAGATGCCAGGCACCACAGAGAGTGGAAAGAAGGGACATTGCTGAAAACAGGAGAAATAGTAGAAATTTGGCCAGGAGAGGTTGCTCACAACTGTAAGCCTAGCACTTTAGGAGGCAAGAGGATAACTTGAGGCCAGGAGCTAAAGACCAGCCTGAGCAGCATGGTGAGATCCTTGACCCCAGTAAAAAAAAAAAAAAATAGCTGGGTACAATGGTAAGCATCTGTAGTCCCAGCTACTCAGGAGGCTGAAGCAGGAAGATAGCTTGAACCTAGGAATTTGAGGTTGCTGTGAGCTCTGATGGCACCACTTTACTCTTGCCCTGACAACAGAGCAAGACCCTGTCTCAAAAAAAGTCGACATAAGGTACCATTGAACCTGCAGATTCTTACTCCTGTGCCAATTGGCTTCCTCACTTCCACCCCATGGGAAACAGGAAAAATGAAACTAGAGAAGCCCTGGTCTCCAAACAAAGCCTTCAGACAAACTAGAGGGCGGAGACACTGAAATGAAAACAAGTGCCCTTGCTGCATACTGAGCAGTGAGACTTCTCTCAGCCCCCTTCCCCTAGAGGTCCCAGAATGCCAGCAGCCAGGCATGAACTCTTCAGGCAGCAGGGTGGAGGGTGTTCCAGTTGAGAATCTGAATTACTCAAGGAAAAATGACTTATAGACACTGACATAAAGAAGTCGCCTATCAAAAAGATAATTAGCCACTTGATTAACCTGTCTGTAATGAAGCCCATGTGAAATAAGCTTGGCCAATACAAATTTCCAGGGTTTGGGGTGGGAGTTCTCTCTTACGTGTAAATAATTAGCTAAGGATGCTCAGATATATGAATACAGCTTTTTACCATAAAAGAAAGGTAAGATTTGGTGCTCATAGCACAGTGGTCACCACACCAGCTACATGAACTGAGGCTGGCTGATTCAAACTTGGCCTGGGCCTGCTAAACAACAATGACAACTGCAACAACAAAAAAAAATAGCTGGGCGTCATGGTAGGCACATGTAGTCTCAGCTACTTGGGAGGCTGAGGCAAGAGAATCACTTAAGACCAAGAGTTTGAGATTGCTGTGAGCTGTGATGTCACAGCACTCTACCCAGGGCCACATAGTGAACCCTGTCTCAAAAAAAAAAAAAAAAAAAAAAGAGAAAGAAAAGTAAAAGTATATACAGGAATATTTTTTTAAAAGTAGGGGGGACCTTGAAGATACGGAGACAATGATACAAAGGAAATAATTTTTAAATCTTAATATTAATATCATTAAATAAATTTAAGAAATATATTCCAGCCTATAATAACAATTGCAGGATGCTATTTTTTTTTAAGAGAGAAGAGACCAAAAAAAAAAAAAAAAGGAGAAACTTTTAAAAGTTTTTTAAAAGAAGGAAAAATGAAAAAGGGTAGAAGATAAAGTCAAAGAAAGCTACCACCTCAGCTAAAAAAAAAGAGAGAGAGAGATTTAAAAATAGAAGAGAAAGAGAGAAAGACATAGCAGTTCATAAAATCAATCTAGGAGATCCAATATCAAATTAGTAGAAGTTTTAGAGAAAAGAAAGAAAATGTATGAGAGCCTATTGTCAAATTAATACTAGAGAACATCCCACAACATGTATTTGCAAAGGAAGGGGCCCATGGTGCCCCGCATAATTAACGAAAGACTTACATCACTGTAAGGCACCACAGCACTGTCAAAGCACACCAAGCACTATTCTATAGCACACCAAGAATAAGGAGAAGATCCTTAAAGTTAGGGTTAGGGTTAGAGTTGGTAGAAAAACCAGGTAGCATTCAGAAACCAGGGTATCAGAATGGTGCTGGACTTTCCAATACAGCATTAGAAGCCAGGAGACAATGAAACAATTGCTTCAAACTGATAAGAAAAAATGATTTTCTATGCAGCCAAATAACTGATTATGTGGAAGATACTGGATGATGTGTTCCATCAAAACAAGGAGTAAGCCATTGCTGGAATCCCGCAAACGGGCAATGGATTCCTGAGTTCCCACCTTTAATGCTATTCTGTGTCTCATGTCTCTTTCTTTGTTGTTTCTAACTTTAAATTTCTTCAGTTGGTCACTGCCAGTTCCACAGGTCTCAGCAGACCCTGCCTCTGGGGTGGGACCCCAACAATATTGGAATAAAGCTACTATTAATATTAAAAAAAAAAAGGAGTAAATCAAGAAACCAAAAGGACACAGAAGATGAAAAAAAAACCACCAACAACAATAACCAGCAAGAATCTAACATAGGAGAAATATGAAGAGAATTCCTAGGACGTACCAGGATGACAGGAGTGTAATGGACCAGAGTGGATAGGATGACAGGGGTCTCTAGGGTGAAGTATCACAAGAGTGGAAAGCTAAATATCCACTGTACCCCACACTAATACGAAATCAATATATAAACAATTACATGTTCCTACAAACAATTAAACACTATTATAGCCCAGTTCGGGGGTAGAGGGAAACAGGAGGAGGGAAGGGGAGGAGGCAGGATCTCACCTACTGTGCACATTGTGAGGGTGTATAACACGCCCCCTGTATGAGGGGCTCTTCTACCAATGGAACTTTACCATGGAAGTGAGAACAATGTAACCTAAATATTATATCCTTATATCAATTTGAATAATGTTTAAAGAAATAATAAACTAAGATTCAGCAGGATAAAAATAAATAAATAATAAAAAGTTTTAAAAAATGTAAATAATAGAATTTCTGTTACATTGCTAAGAAATATTCATGAAGATCTATATCAGGGGGTCCTCAAACTTTTTAAACAGGGGACCAGTTCACTGTCCCTCAGACTGTTGGAGGACCAGAATGCAGGCCCAGGACAAGTCAGCTGCTAAGCAGGAGGCAGCGGCTGCAAAAACACCTGGCTGGCCGGATAAATGTCCTCGGTGGGCCGCATGTGGTCCGCGGGCTATAGTTTGAGGATGCTTGATCTATATAAATGAAGAGATATGCCATATTCTTTGAATGAAAGACTCACAATCATCATGATGCCAATTCTCTGATAATTGAAATAAAAAATAAGTCTAAAATTAGATACGTATATGAGCTCACTCGATTTTCCCCATGCACGTCAACAGAGAAAGGAAGATATTTTCAGTAAATGGTGCTGAAGTAAATAGATAGCTGTCGGGAAAAGTAAAAATGAACCTGGACTACTTCCTCACACTATACATCAAAATTTACTCAAGGTAAGTCTGGCTCAGCGTCCATAGTGCAGTGAGTAGAACACCAGCCACAGACACTAAAGGTGGCGGGTTCAAACCCGACCCAGGCCTGCTAAACAATGACTACTATAACCAGAATATAGCCAGGCGTTGTGGCGGGCCCCTGTAGTCCCAGCTACTCGGGAGGCTGAGGCAAGAGAATCGCTTAAGCCCAAGAGTTTGAGGCAAGGGGATCACTTGAAACCAAGAGTTTGAGGTTGCTGTGAGCTATGACATTATAGCACTCTACTGAGGTCGACAAGTGAGACTCTGTCTCACAGAAAAAAAAAAAAAAAGAATTCATATGCAGAACGTATTTTAAAATCCTACAAATAGATAACAAAATGGCAACACAATTTAAGAGGTGGGCAAAGGACTTAGGCATTTTATAAAAGAAGATACATGAACTGTCAATAAACATATAAAAAGATGCTCGATATCAATAGTCATCAGGGAAATGCAAATTAACACAGTGTTGACTGGTCACAAGTCAGCTAATCCCACAGATAGTTTCTGTGTAAAACTGCCAGTCAAGGACGATTTGTTAAGACTACAAAATGATCCCAGCATACACCGTGAGAATGGCTAAAATTAAAAAGACTGACCGTACCAAGTTTTAGGAAGGATGTGATACACCTGGAGCTCTCGTACATTGCTGGTGTGAATATAGCACTACCCAACCACTTTGGAAAACTGTTTGATATTTCTCTTAAAGTTAAAAATAATCCTAAGCTGTAATCCAGAGATTCCACTCTTAGGTATACACCCAAGAGCAAAAGGGCATCCATCCAAAAAAGAAATTCGTGCAAGAATCTTCATTGCAGCTTTATTCATAATGGCCCTAAACTGGAAACATTACAGGTACAAATGTCTGTTAATAGGAGAATAGATTTTTGTTGTTGCTGTTGCAGTTTTGGGCCAGGGCTGGGTGGTTTGAACCCACCACCTCCAGCACATGGGGCCGGCACCCTACTCCTTGAGCCAAAGGCATTGCCCAAGAATAGACTTTTTTTTTTAATTTTGTGAGTTCATTCATTGTGATTAATAAAAAGGAATGAATTAACAAATGAATTACATACAAAAATGTGGATGAATTTTAAAAAGAGGCAGGCACGAAAGAGTACACATTGTATTATTCCATTTATATGAGATTCAAAAATAGACAAAACTCATTAATGGAGGGCGGCGCCTGTGGCTCAAAGGAGTAGGGCGCCGGCCCCATATGCTGGAGGTGGCGGGTTCAAACCCAGCCCTGGCCAAAAACTGCAAAAAAAAAAAAATCAAAAAGAAAATTCACTAAGGGTAGTAGAAGTCACAATGGTGATTCTTTGGGTGGATTTGACTGGAAAGGCTCATTTCTGAACTTTCTAGGGTATCAGATATATTGCATATCTTGATCTGGGTAGTGGTCACAGAAGATATACACATGTAAAAAGTTAATGAGCTTCAACTTAAGCTCTGTGTAATTAACCCTCAGTAAAGTGCTGTGAAAAAAATAAACTTAAAAAAAAAATCATGAAAGCCAAGGACTACCTTGGATCCCACCCAGGCCAGCTGCTCTCCCTCCCCCAACCAAACCCCCCAAAACATGGAAGCAAATAACAGGAGAATCTGTCAAAAGAGTTTAAAGTGGTTGTTGCTCTTCATAACAAACCACTTAGGACTATTTAACTTTCCAAGCATTTGATAATAAAAATTAAAAATAATTTTTAAAAATTACCTCTCCTCTAAATAGTTGAGGGGAAATGCATTGTAAGTATTCAGTAAGGATTTATTGTGTGCAGAGGGGAAGGAAGGAAGCGGGGATGGAGGACAGATTCTACTACAGTGTTTGATATCCGAGTTGTAGACTATGGATAAAAGATTCATGTATTGAAGATTCCACAACACTGACAAATAGTTGACAAAATTCTGGCCTCTTCTCCACCCACATGATGCCTCCCCCCGGCCCTCCAAAGCCCTGCAATTACTAAGTGTCACAAACACCCAGAATCAGGGTGGTAGTCAAAACTGGCCATGTGACCTCCGGCAAGTCCCTTTACCTCCTCTATATACAGGCTTTAGAAGGAACCAGAGTCTAGGTTGTCTCATATGTCCCCTGAATCTAAATCACCAGGATGCTAGTGCTCAGGTTCAAAGCTCTGTATGTCCTACTCTAAATAACCAACCCGCATTCCCCCTCAGGACTTACCGGCCAAAGAGGTTTCACATAGAACGTTTTCCAGGGAGCTGTGTCTGCCTTGGCCAGCTTCCTTGAGTTTATCAGGGTGGTCTTTTGTGACATATTCGTCTCCCCATTCTTTACCGTCCTTAGGCTGCCTCCACATGCCAGATGGGAGATGGCCCTTGGATGGGATGTCAGTCGAGAGGCAAGACTTGAGGTTTTCTTCTGCTTCTGGAGTTGTTGGGTTCACGCCTAAAACAAACAAAGAAACAAAACAAAACAAAAAGCCACTTTTATCGAGATTTGACTTTTAAAAAAATAGGCATTTTTTGCTAACCCTTAACTAATATGCTCCAATTTGGGAACAACCATCACTTAAAACTGAATGTACCTGTTAAAGTTTAAAAGTTTCCATAACTGTAAAAGGTCATCTCTCTCTGTTTCTGGTCTAACATCCTCTATGCTTTGTACATAGCCTCTACTAATAAGGAACTCTCAAAGACAAATTTTTAACATAACTAACTTATAGTAATATACATTGACTCCTCCTAGCTGCCTCCTTTCAGGTGAGCACACCAGGTGCCTGGAGCACTAGTAGGAAGAGAATGCAGAAAGAGGAGGAGAACGGGTACCAAATTTGCAGTGTTCCCCTTTGACCCTCATGAGGGTAAGTTGCAAAAAGGAAAAAGGAAGGGAGGGAGGAAAGATGAAATAATTTATAAAATTCTGGTGAGTTGTCAATTACATGAATAACTTTTGAATTTAACTACACAATGTGTGATCCGGGGAAAACTTATGTCACGTTACACTCACCTGCGTGTGAGTTTTTGGCAAACATTAATTCACTAGTCATTGAAATAAGCCAAAAAGAACCAAGAATACTGATTTTGTCTTAAGCATCCCAGACGTTTTCTCTCCTTGGGTTTAAATGAGTCCCTGACCTAAGCACACGTCTTAGAATCCTAATAACCTCAGTGCCATCTTGCCTGATTTCTTTCATGCCTAGTTTGGGAATAAGGGAGTGAAAACAGGGAAGGAAGAGGGAAAGGTGGATTTGCTGGGAGAAAAGAGAAGGAAAGAGCCACTTACCAGGACCCATCATCCCCTTCACGTTGCTGTCTCCTACATGAACGGGTCTGGACTCTTGGGCTGCAGAGAAAGGACAGCTTCAGTCAGCATTCATTCCACCGACCCGGACTAGGCAATCTTTCTGTGAGAAAGGCACTGGGGACAAACTCACAGATTTTATTGTTTCATAAGGAAGACAGAGCAGTTAAAAAAAAAAAGGAATATGTCAGTATAATGTCACAACTGGTATTTTCTCAGCTATGAAAAGATATAATAGTGGTACTTTCCTTAGGATGTACAAGGATTATAGGAAGAACTAAATCATTAATATTTATAAATGGCTTAAAGCACTAGGTAGCATAGTGTAAGAGCTTGGTTATTGTTTAACTATGATGGTGGTGACAGTAGTGATGATGGTCACAATGGGAGAAGACAGAATGATACGGTTAACATGTAAACCAGACTCTAGCACTTAGCCAATCCCTTCCCATTTCAGTGTAAAAGCCGAAGTCTTTATAATGACCACACAGAATATCTATGTCCTACCTGTGACCACTGTTTCCTTTTTTGGGTTTTTTGTTTGTTTGTTTAGAGACAGAATCTCACTTTGTCACCCTCGTAGAGTGCCATGGCATCACAGCTCACAGCAACCTCAATCTCTCGGGTTTAAGCAATTCTCTTGCCTCAGCCTCCCAAGCTGGGACTACAGGTGCCTACCACAACACCCAGCTATTTTTTGTTGTTGTTGTCATTGTTGTTTAGTGGGCCCAGGCCAGGTTTGAACCCACCAGCCCTGGTGCATGTGGCCGGCACCATAACCACTTAGCTACAGGCGCCTTTTGTTGTTTTGTTTGAGACAGATTCTCAGAGTCTCACTTTGTCCCCCTCAGTAGAGTGTTGTGGTGTCACAGCTCACAGCAACCACAGCCTCAAACTCTTGGTCTCAAGGGATTCTCTTGCCTCAGGCTCCCAAGTAGCTGGGACTACAGGTGCCTGCCACGATGCCTGGATTTTTGTAGAGACGGGGTCTCACTCTTATTCAGACTATTCTCAAACACCTGAGCTCAGGCAATCCACCTGCTTTGGCCTCCCAGAGTGTTAGGATTACAGGCGTGCCTGCCCCTGTTTACTTTTTTTTTAAACCACATCTCCCGTTGTCTCCCTGTTCCCTCTGCTGTAGCCCCACTGGTCTTCTTGCTAATCCTTGAATATATCCATGACCTTGAATATATTAGTCATGTTCACAGCACCTCGGCGCTGGCTATTCCCTTCTTTTCCCTGGTGTCCATAAGCAAATTTTCTCATTTCCTTCAGGCCTTTACCTGTCATTTATCCAAAATTACAATCTCTCTTTACTTATTTTTTCCTTAACTTACCACTATCTAACATGCTACATGTTTCTTTTCTTGTTGATTATCTGTTTTCCTCAGAACAAAGGCCCCATGAGGGCAGATATTTTTGTTTTGGTCCCACCATGTGGAACAGTGGTTGGCACGGATGGAGGGTAGGGTGGATGGATAGATGGATGGATGGACGACCAGATGGCTGAATAGAGGAACTATTGGATGCTGTGAGAGTCTATTAGAGGAGACTTGACCTGGATTTGGTGGGAGGAGGACTGGATATCAGGAAGGATAACATCAGGGATATTCTCTAATATCTTGTAATTTACACTGTGGCCCACGGCAGCATTTACATCACATGGGAAACATCATGTTAGCATTGGGAATCTCAGGCCCCACCCCAGGCCTGCTGAATCAGAATCTCATCTTAACAATATTTGATCAATGTGACATTAAAGCGTGCACATCACGGCCCTGGTCTAGGGAACAAGGCATGGCATGTGTGCAGGAGTGCCTGGGACCAGGAGGGAGAGGGAGACAAGAAGAGGGAATGGCATCTGGACAGGGCCAGAGGCCACAGAACATGTAGGAAACTGCAGGGCCAGAAAGAGCATCAGAGCGGTTGGAATGTAGACATAGAACATGAGGGTAAGAATGATAAACCCGGGGTAAGCACCTGTGGCTCAAGTGGCTAAGGTGCCAGCCACATACACCTAAGGTGACGGATTCGAATCCAGCCCAGACCTGCCAAATAACAATGACGGCTGCAACCAAAAAATAGCTGGGTGTTGTGGCAGGCACCTGTAGTCCCAGCTACTTGGGAGGCGGAAGCAGGAGACTCACTTGAGCCCAGGAGTTGGAGGTTGTTGTGAGCTGTGAAGCCACAGCACTCTACCCAGGGGGGATAGCTTGAGGCTCTGTCTCAAAAAAAAAAAAAAAAAAAAAGAATGGTAAACCCGGAGGGAGAGAGGAGGGGGGAATGAGTGGAGGGAGGGGCATTGGAGGGATCACTTCTGAGGTTTATCTTACAAGGGTACAAGTGAATCTTTCTAAGAGTAGAATGTGAACGTTTTAAAATAATAACTAAGAAAATGACATGAAGGCTATGTTAACCAGTTTGATGGAAGTGTTT
>CAUYQV010131355.1:0-24201 GCA_963574575.1 Galagoides demidoff
ACAGGCGCCCGCCACAATGCCCGGCCATTTTTTGGTTGCAGCCATCATTGTTGTTTGGCGGGCCCGGGCTGGGGATTCGAACCCGCCACCTTAGGTGTACATGGCTGGCGCCTTAGCCGATTGAGCCACAGGCACCGAGCCACGTCAGACTATTTTCCACAGTGGCTATACCACTTTATACTCCTCTCTCTGCACATCTCTACTTACAGCTGTTATTATCTGTACTTTATTTAATTTTATTGTTTTAGTACAGCCAACCTAGTGAATGCAAAGTAGTATATCATTGTGGCTTTAATTTGAATTTTTCTGATGTCAAGCTTTTTTTAATGTCATTATTGACTATTTGTACATCCTTGGAGAAGTATCTATTCAGATCTTTTGCTATTTTAAATGGAACTTTTTAATTGAGTTATAGGAGTTTTTAAAATATGTTCTGTATACTAGACCCTTATCAGATATACAATTTACACATATTTTCTCCCATTCTTGGGCTCTCTTTTCACTTTGTTGAGAACCTCATCTTTTGAATCCTAGTTTAAATCTCTCTGCTGTATCATGAATCTTTTGGGTAAGAGACTGTATAAAATTCTCCTCTGATGGGAACACATGAACACATCCCATTCTACAACTTCCACCATTACCACCACCTGCTTCATTATTATCCTTATCAGACAGTTGCAAAGTATTCATTAAATATGGTGTCTTTAGCGTCTCATTGGCTGCTGTGAGAATATAATATAATAAATAATATAATTGTAGGTCTACTTCTTAAAACTTCTAGTCCTTCTGGAAACATAAATTAGAGAACAAGGCATGTTTTCAGAAGGCAAACAAACCTTGAACCTTCATATTTTCCAAGTAAGAAAGAGCTGAGGGTGTTGTATGTGCCACTCAGAATCTGTTTCTCTTCCAGGACTGAGAGGCCTGATGCTGTCTGTCATGATGGCCTCTCTCATGAGCTCCCTGACCTCCATCTTCAACAGCGCCAGCACCCTCTTCACCATGGACATCTACACCAAGGTGCGCAAGCAGGCGTCGGAGAGAGAGCTCATGATTGCAGGAAGGTAAATGCAGCTTCCCTCTGCCGTGTGCCACAGAACTTGAATGATCAGAGAGATTCCATCTGTGCTATCCGTCTGAGCTGGGGGAGGCTGGCAGGTGCCTGAGTGTCATGAGAGTAACCTCTGTGGCTGGTTACATTTGCCCTTCAGTGGCATTTCATTTAAATTAGAGATCACTCGATCTGACCTCGGCGAATGGTGGGATCACACCTATGGTGCATAATTCAAGGGTAAGTGTCAGATCTGTTAGTATAGAGTATAAATGTCTTAACACAATAATTAAGTAAATGAGATGAGGTATATACAAAAAAAAAATTGGAGATCACTGTACAGTGCCCCTCTGGAGTTAGAAGGCCATAAAAGATCATCTAATCTAACCTTTAGGTTAGTAACTTGCAAAATGAGGCTCGTCTTGCTTAAAGTCAAACAGCCCAGACAGTGAAGGACTAGGATCGGGATCTGTGGCCAATTGAGTTTTTGTCCCATGTTCTTTTTTTTTTCTGAGACAGAGTCTCACTATGTCACCCTTGGTAGAGTGCCATGGCATCACAGCTTACAGCAACTTTAAACTCCTGGGCTCAAATGATTCTCTTGCCTCAGCCTCCTGAGTAGCTGGGACTGCAGGCGCCTGCCACAATGCCCAGCTATTTTTTTGTTGCAGTTGTCATTGTTGTTTAGCTGGCCTGGGCCAGGTTCAAACCTGCCATTCTTGGTGCATGTGACCAGTGCCCTACTCACTGAGCTACGGGCGCCGAGGTGTCCCAGGCTCTTTATACTGCCCTGTGCTGCCCTCTCTTGCTCTCCACTCCGGCCTTCTTTGAGGCCCTTTGATGCCTCGATACAACATTTTGCAGGTCCACTGTGAAGATCATAATGAGATTGTGATTGTGAATAGGTTCTGCAGAGTCTAAAATACAAACCTATATGTGCGTTTATTGTAGTCAGATGGGCTAATAGACACAACAGTGTAATAAAACCAGGCCAATCACTACCATGATTACCCCTGGGCAGATACATGGGATAGAGGCTTCACAGGAGCTCTGCTGTGTCTCTCCGGGGGGCTGTGGCAGGTCGACCTCCTCAGGGCAGGCAGAGCGAGTCCCTGAGGTGTCACTCAAGGTCCCCAGAGAGTGCAGGGAGGGCGTGAACTGCTCCCTCGTTGCTCTCATCAGCAAGATTAGGGCAAAGGATGAAAAGGAAAAATGGCAGGGGCTGAGACACCTGGCACCGAGGGGAGAGCTGACCACGCCAGAGTCTCCACTTCTCTGCACTGTAGGAAACAACACTAACTTTGGCTGCTTCCTTGGAATTGCATTTACTGATTTTTTCCCTGTTACTTATGTGGCTTAAATGTGAAATGGGAAAGAAAACCATTCTGTTGCTTTGCTAGTGGCCCTGAGACTATGTAGGGTCTCACATTTTGGGGTGTCCCATAGCTATGGCCCTGGGACTTATCCCAGCCGTGGATAAGCTCATAGTGATGTGAGATCGTTCTAGACTCTGCCATGGGGACTGCAAGAGTAATCAGGGGCTCTGATGAGGGAGAGATAGCACAGCTGACTGTGGTGTAGTTGGGAGAGGGAGAACCCGAGCTGAGTACAGTATGTAGGTAGGATTTGGGTAAGTAGAGGACAGTGGGAAGGGTATTCCAGAGGGAGAAATACATGGGGGAAACACTGCTATGTGAAGGTCAGTTGATGGTTCTTTTGCCTTAAAATCAGATGAGTGCAGTAAGGGGTTCACAGCCTTCTAATTAAATCCTGAGCACCAGTACTAAATGCTTGCAAAAGACTTTCTAATCTTTTTAGGACCTAAAGTACAACCCATGTGGAAGAAAGCTGGAAAAATGTGGTCATGTCTCTTCCTACCTAGACTATTCTTTTATAAACTCTTCTTTGCTAGTGTTTTTAACTTCATTATGAAGAAAAGTGAGGAGAAGAAGAAAATACTGATAGTTTTTACTCTTTTTAGAGTTCCTGCTATTTGCAAGGTGTTTATGACCACTAATCCTTATTCCCAACTTTGCAAGGTCGACCACATTCTCAATTTACAGGTGGAGAACTTGAGACTCAGAGAGGTTAGGAAACGTGTCCTGTGTCACCTAGAGAGAATAAGAATTTGAATCCAGGACTGTCTGGGTCCAAAATTCATACCTTTTCTCATAATCTATTGCATCTTAAAGTGGGAATCTTCCATGCCTAACTATGTTAGGGCCTGGGCCTATGTTACTATGGAAAGCCAAGTGACTTTCTCTTACTCATGGGCACAAATGACTTTTCTATATGAGGAATATGGAAGAAAAAAAGCTCAAAACTAAACATGATAATTATTCTGTTTGCCGTGTGGCACATATGCTTGGCATGTAGTGATAGGCGTTTACTTGTGCAGGGTTGTTTTCTGACACTGTTGTGGGGCTTTGATTTCAGGCTGTTCATCCTGGTGCTGATCGGCATCAGCATCGCCTGGGTGCCCATCGTGCAGTCAGCACAGAGCGGGCAGCTCTTCGATTATATCCAGTCCATCACCAGTTACTTGGGACCACCCATTGCTGCTGTCTTCCTGCTTGCTATTTTCTGGAAGAGAGTCAATGAGCCAGTAGGTACCATGTTCAGAAAAGCTATTCTGGCACAGAAATCCTGATGTGAGTCTGTATTTTCTCTGTGGGAAAGATCCTATTTCCTCGAGACCCTCAGCAAAATGGATGTGATGCTGAGAGTTTGCAGGGGAAGCCCCCAGGGACCACCAGGCTCTCTCTCTCTCTCTCTGTTGGGACAAACTCCTCGGGAACTGGTACAGGGTTTCCACTCTCTCTCCCTGTCCTCCTTGCTATAGGTTTGCAACTAAGATTGTACATTTTCTTTTCTATCTTTTTTTTTTTTTCGAGACAGAGTCTCACTGTGTTGCTCTGGGCAGAGTGCCATGGTGTCATAGCTCACAGCAACCTCAAACTCTTGGGGCTTAAGTGATTCTCTTGCCTAAGTAGCTGGGACTACAGGTGCCCACCACAACGCCTGGCTATTTTTGGTTGTAGTTGTCATTGTTGTTTAGCTGGCCTGGGCTGGGTTCAAACCCGCCAGCCTTGGTGTGTGTGGCTGGCACCATAACCACTGTGCTATGGGCACTGAGCCACATTGTACATTTTCTATCCATTCTTGGTGATTTTGACCAGACTGCCTTCTTTCTTAAGTGAACGCACTGCACCCGCTGGGAAGTGTGTTCTCTGGGTGATCAGCTCCAGAGAAGAAGGCACAGCGTACCTCCAGTACTCTGCCGTGAACTTGGCCCAGCAAAGACAAAGTCCTGGTGCTCAAGAATTTTATATGTAAAACAATGTAAAGCACATAATGATAGAGGGATAAAATATAACACATAATATAAAAAGGAAGAGATTCAGGAAAAGATATATCAGGATTAAACCTGACAGTTGATTCAACTGGTTAGAGAACTAGATATACATTTTGGGATAAGTTTCCATAGGGATTGACAGGAAGCTGGATCACTGGGAGATTTCTAAAATACAAGTTTGGAGGGTGTGTCCAAAAGCCATTCTGGGTATTACAGCAGGCCATAAGCAGATTCCTGCCAACAGTAGACCCGGGCTTTCAAAAAGTAGGGCTAAGAATTGGGATAGATGCTAGCAATTCTCACTTGGGGGTGATTTTTGCCTTCCCAACCCAGGGGGATGTTTGGCAATGTCTGGAAACATTATTGATTGTCAAGGTCTGGCGAATGCTCCTGAGATCCAGTGAGTGGAGGCCAGGAATGCTGCTAAACGTTCTACAATGCACAAGACAGCCCTCCCCCCACACCCTGCAAGAATTATCTAGCCTAAGTGTCATAGTGCCAAGGTTCAGAAAACCTGGGATAGAATCTCCAGGGAGTAGCAAGTAGAGACCACAAGATGAGCCTTGGGCCTGGCCAGGTATTGTGTTAGCGGAGAGGTGACTCTAAGTCTTGAGGAAAATATCAAGGCTACCAGATTTTTTAAGAGCCTTTTGAGAATGAAAACTAAAGGAGTAGAAAGAGGCTAATTTCCAAAAGATAAGGAACGCCTCAGCAAGTTTTATCAACACGACTCACGCAAACCAAAATCAACAATATATTTTTTTAGTAAATTGGTATATGGTGGATGAATGGGAAACACATTGCTCCTTTATTCCTTGTGTATTCCTCCATCTGGCAGACAGTTCCAGATGCCAGCATAGGAACTCACAACACAAAGTGAATGAAACTTGCTCCTTTTCCTGGGCAAACTCCCAGTCTGGACAGGGAGACAGAGAAGTGAATCAGTGATTACAGAGCAGCGGGGTTGGTGTTGGAATGGTGTGTCCACAGTGATGTGGCCACAGCGAGGACAGTGTGCCTACCCAGTTCTATCTAGCTTGTTCTTTAATCTAGGACAATGTTACTAGGAAGGGAAGAGTTCTTACTTTCTCAGACAGAAAGAATGACCTATGCAAGGACCCAGAGACATGATTACACACGGCACAGGTAAAGACTAGCTGGTGATTTTGCACACTTAGAGTATAAAGTGTAGGGGTACCACTGGCTAACAAAGCTGCTAAACAGCATTTGACAAAATGAAGAAGGCTCTTTTGGGTCACCCTTCTAAAAGAACACACTCTACTTTATTTCTAGCCCCCTTAACATGTGGCTTCTAGTCTTAGGCCTGACCAAAAAGAAAGAAGGAAGGAAGGAAGGAGAGAGTTAATTTAAAAAACCCTAACAATTGTTCCCTAATGTTTCTAGTCTCTTAAAAGTCTTCCGTATTTCTAATACGCAATCCCAAAACTTAATGTAAAGACACAGAGTGTCATTTTATGTTCCCATGAAAAAATTTTATGTTCTAACATTCTTGGGGAGGACGAGGCAAAAAAATAGAGGGGAGAGAAATGGCAGCTCCAGGTAGTTTGTAAAATAGTCCATAGAGGAGGCTGAAGAAGGAAGCATTATTCATATATGCTCATATTCACAACTCCCCACACACATACAGGATGGCCATAAAGTTCGTGTGCAATTTAAAAGAATTGACTATTTAAATTGCATGTATAGGGTGGCCACAAAGTTTGTGTGCAATTTAAAATAGTTGTGCATGAAATCTATGACCACCCTGTGTATATATGAATAATGCTTTTTTTTTTTTTAAGACACAGTCTCACTTAGTCACCCTGGGTAGAGTACTGTGGCCTCCTAGCTCACTGCACCCTCAAACTCTTGGGTTCAAGTGATCCTCTTGTCTCCGCCCCCTGAGTAGCTGGGACTAAAGGCACCTGTCACAATACCCGGCTAGTTTTTCTACTTTTAGTAGAGACAGGTTCTCACTTTTGCTTAGGCTCGTCTCGAACTCCTAAGCTCAAGCAATCCTCCCTGCTTGGCCTCCCAAAGTGCTAGGATTATAGGCATGAGCCACTGCACCTGACTGCATTATTTATATTTTGATAGAAAAGTTTCTATCTCCTTATCCTTCAAAGACTCAATTTCTTTTTTTCCTCCCACATCTTTGTGGAATACAAATTAATTCACAGTGATGATTACCTAAATCTGGAGATTGGTGGTAATAGTAGCTGCTGTCAGAGAGGCTCAAATTATTTTTTAGGTTAAAGAGAATTTTTAGGATTGAGGCTTTCGGTTGACATTCTATTCCAATTGTTAGAATTGGAATTCTATTTATATTATGAGTCCTTGTTTTATGTTTTAGGTGAAATCATGTTGAAATACGATAGACAGACACATGAAAGGCCTTACCTAACACTCCCAGCCATGTTCTGAACTCCAGGGTTCTGGGTTCAGATGGCCTGAAGCTACCATTTCTCTTACCTCTGTGCTATCCAAGAATGTGAGAATGCCCAGCTGTTCTGTGTGTTCAGTATTAGCTAACCCAGGACTTTCTTCCACAGGGAGCCTTTTGGGGACTGATCCTAGGATTTCTGATCGGGGTTGCCCGTATGATCACTGAGTTTGCCTATGGAACTGGGAGCTGCATGGAGCCCAGTAACTGTCCCACGATTATCTGCGGGGTACACTACCTGTACTTTGCCATCCTCCTCTTTGTCATTTCTATCATCACCATCGTGATCGTCTCCCTCTTGACCAAGCCCATCCCAGATGTGCATGTGAGTATCCGCCTGGGGGACCTGTTCTGCCCTTGTTTCAAGTCGATGCTGCAGCACGCTTGGTTGGCCTCAGCTCAGTTAAACATCTCATGCTCACAATTAAAACTGTCCATACTTAACCACTGGTTTCATGTGGAAAGACACAGCAGGTGGCATCAAGTACGGGACTTCAGTGGAAGTCCTCAGAGCAGTCTGCACTTCAGTGCAGAGGCCGTTCTCTGGATCTTGGTCCCAAGTGACAGCTCAGGTGCAAGGGAATGAGATCACATGGGCAGGCACAGGGATACCTTGGCCTAGAAACCCACTTTTCCAAATAGGAACTGACATTCCTTTTATAGTCCCATGGTCAATGCTGTCAGGGATCTTGGAGAGGAACATGCTTGCTATAAAAATCACTACGTTTAGGGAAACACCAAGTGTGGTTTACCTCTGGATTTTTTTTTTTCCCGTTAAGCCACTAAACAGTTGCCCATAGAACTCAAGATGTTTCCAACAATATTGAAGCCCAATTGACTCAAGATTTTAAAAAAATGACAATTACTGTTCTGTAACTCTAGCTACCACCATTGATATAGGGTTCATTAATAGCTCTTTCCATACAGATAAAGACTACCAAATTAGGGGCTATTTCTACCATAAGCAATATAGTCTGGTGACCTAATGTAGATGACATTCTGCTTTTTTCAGGTTTCCAAGGGAACAGAGCTAAAGCTAACCTAAGGTGATATTTACCCATAGAGAAAGATGAACACTTTATTCACACATGCACAAATATAAGAGCCTATGCAATCCCTAGGAGACCTTCACCCCCATTGCCAAATTTTTAAGAGCTGTGATAAACCTTAATGTCTAATAAAGACTGCCTTTACAGCCGCAGAGCCACAGTCACATCTATTGGCTGGATGTGTCACAGGATTCCTTTGTGATGTATTAACTGCTTTGAAAGTCTCACAGCCACAAACACACTTGGCTCTGTGCTCCTTGAAATGGGAAAGCAAGGTGGTCGTCAAAGGCATGGCTGGGGAGAATACCTTCCACTGAGCTTCAGACTTCTTCAAGTTCCTGCTTCATGCTCTAGACTATGTTACTAAAACTGTGACACCAACTCTAGCTCTACCCTCTTCTAATATAACTCGTGATTCTACAGATTTTTTAAAAAAGAGAATTAAGTGTGTTTTAGCTGCATTTTTTATACTTTATTTAAAAATTTTTTTTAATAGATTTAGGGAGTACCTAAATCTATTTGAATGTCTTTCCTTTCCTTTCTTTCTTTTTTTTTTCGTGGCTGGGCCGGGTTTGAACCTGCCACCTCTGGCATATGGGGCCAGTGCCCTACTCCTTTGAGCCACAGGTGCCACTCGCCCTTTCTTTTTTTTTTCTTTAAGAAAGAGTCTCACTCTGTCGCCGTGGACAGAGTACCTAAATCTAGTTGAATTCTATTCCCTGTACCCATCACCTGAGTAGTGTACCTTGTCTTCATACACCTGTGATTTTCCATCCCTCCTTCCAGTCTCCCCTTTGTGAGTCTTCATTGTCCATTTTTCTACACTTCCACAGATTCTTATCCCCATTACTTGACGTAGTATAGAAATCTGAACTTACATGCTGGTCTAGACAAAGGTCTGTCTAGTCTTGTTTCCTGTTATCCGTACTAAAGAAACAAATTCATTTATCACATGTGAAAAAAGATTCATTCATTCAACAAACATTTCTATGTTTGAGGCAGTTGTTCCCTTGGCCTCTGAATATGAATTTATCATAAGGGCATACATATATATCATCTACATCTAAGCTCCCAACATAATTTCTTCCTTTTTTTTTTGAGAGAGAGTCTCACTCTGTTGCCCTGGGTAGAGTGCTGTGGTGTCATCATAGCTCACAGCAACCCCCAACTCTTGGGCTCAGCCGATCCTCTTCCTTCAGCCTCCCAAGTAACTGGGCATACAGGTGCCCACCCCCATACTCAGCTAGTTTTTCTATTTTTTAATAGAAGATAGGGGTATCGCTCTTGCTCAGGCTGGTCTCAAACTTGTGAGCTCAAGCAATCCACTTGCCTCGGCTTCCCAGGGTGCTTTGATACATATCTCTTTATTCCTTCAACTCCTTGTCCCAAAATGTTCTTTGGATCTTCCTGTTTACTGGTTCTGCTTTCCCTCCAGCTCTACCGTCTGTGTTGGAGCCTCCGTAACAGCAAAGAGGAGCGTATTGACTTGGACGCAGGAGAGGAGGACTTCCAAGAAGCCCCAAAAGAGGCCTTTGATATAGGTATTTATGGCCCCAAACCAATACCCAAACCATACAAAGTTAATCCTGTAACAGCAAGACAACTTGGTTGAAGCCTTCACTAAATGCCTTTATCAAAATTCTGATCTCTCCCTTATGGCAGAGTGAGGAGTGGTGTGGGGCATGGGATGAATAAATAGCTCTTAGGAATTAACTCCTAAGAGTTTGAGGCCCCACCAAGGGGAAGAGGGACGTGCAGAATCATTCCAGCTCCCTCGTTGCTGGGTGTTGGTAAGGAATTTGCCACTTTGCCTTGATTTAGTGTGTGGCCACAGATAGGAGAAGAGTCAGAGCTCTTCTGACATAGCCCATGAGCTGACAGCAGATGACATTGAAGCTATGATTAGTTCTAGGACATTGGGGGGATAGAATAGAGGCCCCTAGGATCTTATGTCCTACTGTCTTGCAGTATCAGACTTCAAAAATCAAATTTCTCTGGCAGCCTGATAAGATAGTACTTAATCAGTGCCCAGAGATATATCCTTAAAGTTAATGCTTTCTTTTTCTTTTCTGGCAGTTTTTGGCCGGGACTGGATAACCCACCACCTTCGGTATTTGGGGCCAGTGCCCTACTCATTTGAGTCACAGGTGCCACCCTCTTTTTTTTTTTTTTTTTGAGACAGAGTCTCACTATGTTGCCCATGGTAGAGTGCTGTGGTGTCACAGCTCACAGCAACCTCAAACTCTTGGGCTTAAGCCATTCTCTTGCCTCAGCCTCCCAAGTAGCTGGGACTATAGGTGCCTGCCACGATGCCTAGCTATTATTTTGTTGTAGTTGTCATTGTTGCTTGGCAGGCCTGGGCTGGGTTTGAACCCTCCAGCCCTGGTGTATGTGGCTGGTGCCCTAGCCTCTGAGCTATAGGTGCTGAGCCCCAAAGTTAATGCTTTCTTTGACTTCAGCATTGCCAACTTTTCCTCCCTACACGGGAGAGGTGCACACATGGGGTTTGGTTGTGGAAGTTTGTAGCATGCACTGCTGTGGGAACTCAGGGTCAATGTGTGCTTTACCTGGTACTGGGCTGGAAGTCTCAGTGCTCCATCTGAAGGAGAGGACAGATGCAGCAGAATGAGTTCTGTCTGAGCCTGGCCATTGGGAGCATCATAGAATCCTAGCTCTGGAAAGGGCCCTCAAGATCCTTTAGTCTTATCACCTCAATTTACAGACATGTAAGTTGAGCCTTACGGGGAGAGGGTTTGCCTGTGGTCAGATACAGTCTGCTCTCCATCTTCTAGGACCTTTCAGTTCTGAAACCTGCGACTCAGCAAGGGTTAGAGGGAAGTCTGGAGCCAAGGGCAGCTGACCAAGGTGCTGAAAATAGGCAGCCTTCCTGCTTTCCTGGAGCAGACAGGCTTTAATATGCCCTCAGCTCTTCCTGCCTTCATATATGTACCCATGCTGAGTGAGAGTAACATAGATTTTATTTTTATTTATTTATTTACTTTTTGAGACAAGGTCTCACTATATGGCCCTTAGAAGACTGCTGTGGCATCACAACTCACAGCAACCTCAAACTCCTGGGCTTAAGTGATTCTCTTGCCTCAGCCTCCCAAATAGCTGGGACTACAGGCACAATGCCCAGCTATCTTTTCTTGCAGTTGTCATTGTTATTTAGCTGGCTTGGGCTGGGTTTGAACCCGCCAGCCTCCATGTATGTGACTGGTACCGTAACCACTGTGCTACAGGCGCTGAACCAACATAGATTTTAAAGAGACATGGATGAGGAGTATTTTGAGTGTTGAGAAGTTTTAATGTGGAAGAGTAGGTTATTTATGCAACTAGAGGGCAGAGACTTAAGACTGGTGAGTGGAAAGAACACATCCAACTTTAACTCAGAAAAAGGAGTGAGGTTTGGAATCAGAGAGAATCGGGATTGATCTTGACTTCTGTTTTAAAACTACTCTGGGAAAGTTACTTCATTTTTTAAACTTCAGGTTCCTCATGTAAAAGTTTATTTTTTAATTTTATTTATTTAAAAAATTTTTTTTTAGACAGAGTCTTACTCTGCAGCCCTGGGTAGAATGTCATGGCATTATCACAGCTCATAGCAATCTCAAATTCTTGGGCTTCAGCCTCCTGAGTAGCTGGGACTGGTGCCCAGCTCTGCAGCTAGTTAGTTTTTCTATTTTAAGTAGAGACAAGGTCTCACTCTTGCTGAGGCTGGTCTCGAACTCCTGAGCTCAAGCAATCCACCTGTCTCAGCCTCTTAGGGTGCTGAGAGCACAGGCCTGAGTGCTCAGCCTCATGCAAAAGTATTCTAAATGAAAGCCGCACCTCACAGTATTTGGAAACATGAGGTAATGCACCACTCTAACAGCTGGGTGAAACTGCCACCATCATGATTGCTTTGAAGCTTTCTAGCTGAGTTGGTCTGGAAAGGGATGAGCAGGAAGTGTGCATCTATCACAGATGCTGGAGAGGGAGGGGACTTCCACACTGGCTTGGTGAGCTCTGAGGTTCTCAGGGCAGCACTTGAGTTTTTTTGTTTCATGATGAATTCACAGTGAAATCAGGTGAACACCCTCCCCTACTAATGCACAATAAACTAAACTCTCTTGAGGGCTTTTTATAGTTCCTGGGTGTCCCACTCACCATTCTCTGAGAAAGTGCGTGGGGAAGGTTTGCTGTGACATCATCATCCCCGTATCAACCACCATCATGACTGATCATAAACACCCTGATCTAGTTTACTGACTCATTTCAGCACCTCGTCATCCTTTTAAAGCAGATAATGCAAGTATAATTCTTTCAATTTTATGGGTGAGGAAAATGAGACATAGAGATTTCCCCAAGACCACCCAACATTTTAATTGACTCAGATAACCTTCTGTTTCTCACTCGAGCTGGTCAAGGAGCCCAGCTTCTTGCTCCTTCTTCCTCATTCTGCTATTTAGGTGGAGTGAGTCAAAGGGGGGTATGGGGGGTCCCCTCTCTTATGTGTGTGATAAAAGAGTGAGAATGGAAGAAGGCTATGAATTGGGTGCTCTCTCATTAAATCATTAAGTTACATCTTCATTAGTATAATGATGAAGGTATGATTTATCCAATTTTATGGATAAAGAGAAAAGAAAGGTGAATTAACAAGGGCAGAAATCTCGGTTTGGGTCCCACTTCTGACACATGTGTGCATTTAAGCACTAAGGTTCCCTCCAGCCCCGAAATTCTGTGACTCCTTCATTGATTTATTTTTTTGAAATGATCTGTATTTATCATACCATCAGTAAACCAAAAAATCCCCTGAGTGTGAACAGGAGAAATGTGCTGGTTAAGTTATTCATCATTATCTCATTATTAACAAAATAAAGCACCATCTATGTGCATAGTCATAAAAAAGAAAGAGCCTGGAGAGAAATAGGGGCTCTGGGAAAGGAGAGGGGAGAAGATGGGAGGGCAGGCATAGACTCCACATCTATCCCTGTGGGAGTTGGAGTTCCCTTTCCCACTCTGATCTGAGGGTTTTTCCAGATCTTTGGAGTTAGATGCCAATAGGAAATTTCCTTGAGAAAATAATTTGTGAATCTGAGACCCATTTTCTAGTGTAGAGTTGGGGGAGGGCAGGGCAGGTGGAGAAGGGGCAGAGTCAGGTGGAAGAGAGTGTAGCAACCCCTTCCAAGAATGGGGAGTTCCCCCATGTTCATAAGGGGGGGATGGCAGCTTCTCCTGCTACCATGGAGAAGCCCCTCTCCAGAGCGTCTGTCACTGGCAGGAAGGGAACACCCTCCTGCCCCCAATCCTGCAATCAGGTCAGGACAAGGCCTGGGACACTAGGACTCTTTTAAAGAAAACTTTTGTGACTTGTAAAAATGGGAAAATGCAGAGCAGTGGTTTCTAGTCATGGTGCTGAAAACACAGTGGGCTTGGTCTCATAACTACTGAGTGGCAGAGCTGGTATTTCAAACTGGGTCCATCTACCTGCAGTACCATGTCTGGGCTAGAGGAGGGGGACTCAGTTGACACTTTGAGTGTCAGGCCAGTTGCGTGGTTTGATTCAGCACTGCTGATACGCAACATTAGATCTTAAGCCCTGGACGTGCTGATCACCTCTGCCCCAAATCAGAAGCTGTTCAGACCAATACAATTATGTGATTTGATTGTTTTGAATCAAGATGAATTTGCATAGGGCCTGATGGAGATAAAGCTGGGGCTGGCTGGTCTCAAGTGTATAGAATACATCTGTAACACTGTTGTGTAGTTAAATTCAGTTGAACATTTTGCACCATTTTAATTCCTTAAAACAAGGCTGTTAGGAGATTTCTGCAGAATGGCAGATGCCACAGGGTATGGCTTCTCCCCGGAAACTTCTAGTCTCTCTGGTTTTCATGTCCAATAATCCTGGTTTTTATATCTTTCTCTTGACACAGAAAATCCTGTGGAGAAAAAAGGATGCTTCAGGAGGGCCTATGACCTGTTTTGTGGGCTGGACCAGCAGAGTGGACCCCCGATGACCAAGGAAGAGGAGGCAGCCATGAAGATGAAGCTGACAGACACCTCTGAGAAGCCTTTGTGGAGGACGGTGGTGAACATTAATGGCATCATCCTGCTGGGTGTGGCTGTCTTCTGCCATGCATATTTTGCCTGAGTCCTGGATTTTCTGCTGCAGTCTCACCACGGCGGGAATCTTAACTTACCTCCCTTTAATCCTACTCTGTGGTACTGAAGGAAAACCAGGCATTTGTAAATTTTGCCCACTTGGCTGAATGTGTACATGTGTAATTATAGCCTAGCTGGCTGAAAATCATTAATTTTCTGTTAACTTATGAATTTGAAGCCAGTGTGATACAATCATTGTACACACTAGAGCTAAGGAAGGAAGGTCCACTCGGTTATATCCAGAAAAAGACAGAGTAAGAAACAGAAGCCTAGTGATGTCCAGGGAAAGTCTGTTTTGTAATCCTTGAGTGTTATTTTAAGAGTTTTGGTGCCTCTGGTTCCTGCCATTTTCTCCAATCTGACTTCCTCCACATCTTTTTTAAAAAAAACTTTAAGCACTTTTCAATTTTCCCCTCATCCTATTCCTCTCAAGTTTTTTTCCCACCACATGAAAAATCAGTGCGATAAATTGGATGAATGCAGATGCAAAGGATGGGAGCTTGATGAGGCCTGAAGAAGGCAAGCCCCAGACAGAGGGACCCAGGCACCAGCTTCAGGCCAGTGTGAGAAGCAGATAATTTTGAGTCCAGGGGATTTTCTGGTCTTCTTAAAAATGCCCACGATGAGTTCCATCTGTTTGGGATTTCATTCATTTTGACATTGACTGTGCCTGCAATGTCTTAGTCACTCAGTAATCTTTGTTGACTAAGTGAATGATATGGGCATTTATTTAGAAATACTGGTTTTCTTGTTTCATAAGCCTGGCTCTTGGTTAGCCTTTTCTTGTGGCTGCACAAAGTACGCCCTCTGGTGGCCATAATGAATTGGAAGGCATCTGCCAGAGGCCATTCTGCCCCCAGGAGCTGAAGCTGACTTAAAATGGGTTTAGTAGCTGACAGCTGTCATTAGAGGGAGAAAATGCACCTGCTGGAGGTGGGTTGGAGGAAGGGCGTATCTATAATCTCAAAGCAGCCCCACCCTCCTGAAACACTGAAATATAATGAGCTCATCCTCCCTGCAAACTCACATGACCCCAGTTGTCCTTTTTCTAGTGTCTTGATTGGCGATCGCCAACCGGTAAAGGTTTGAGTAGGTGGTGTGTGTTCCACGTAGCAGGGACCAACCCTTCTAGCTGAGAGGAGTGTATTTCCTGTTGAGTCAGTTTCCCAGGGGGGAAATTCTTTCCTTTAATTTAACTTTAATTCATTCTTTTAATTTCATCTGTGAAATCTCAAATATCTTGTAATATTATCCCCCCATTCAAGTTATTAAAAAAGATCATGATGTTAGTCTTGAATGATTTCAGGATAGCTTAGAAAAGAGCGTGAGAGTGGTCTCTGGATATAAAAATGGTTCAACAGGCACTAGGATGGCTTGTTCTTGTGGAGGGAGGGAAACTCAGACAGCGTTATTTGAAATGCCTTCTCACTGCCCTGAAGCCAGGCAGAGGAGTGGGAAAAGTTAGAATTTCACATGATGAGCATTCCCCAGAGGACCCGGTCTTGGGTGGAGTGCAGAATGTGTTTTCAGCTTTGAGGGTGGAAGGCTTGTGGGTGGAGTGGACAATGTGAAGAATTTAGATTGTTCTGGATTTGGTTTCTAGCTTTGCCAAGGATTTATTGTGTATATTGTGGTAAATTATTTTGTCTCAACTGTGTGTTTTGTTTTTTGTCCTTTTTTTTTTTTTTTGGAAAAATGGGAACCTTTGTGCTTATAGTATCTACCACCTGCCTCCTGTGGTTGTGCCAAGGTCACTCGGAAAAGTAGACAGGAGGTATGCACGAGGAAAATGCTGTGCAGATGCTATATTAAACTGCAGTATAGTCCCATAAATTAAAATGCGTTACTTTGCTAAATGAAAACTTTAACCCCCCCCTAACATCCTAACTCCCCTGTTCTCTACAGAATCTAAACAAATACTAAATATGTCTGTGGTGAGCTTTAGTTTGCACAAGATATGAATTAAGAAGCAGGAGGACAGGATAGTTGAGAATAGAATCTAACAACCTGAACAATTTAAAGAGAAGTTGTTAAGTTTAGAGATGATTTCAAACATGCAGTGGGTACCTGCATATTGTCCCATGAGAATAGACTCAGCACGTTGGGGGCCGTAAATGATAGATGATCCTAGAACAAATTCAGGGGTACAGGGAAGAACTATCCTTTTCCTTAAAGTGAAGATGGTGTTACACACGGGGACAGAGTAACTGCTTATTAATGCTCAGTTTATGCAACTCAAAAATCATGATGGCCTATCAGGAAAAACAAAAAAGCTTCTTTAAAGATGAATAACTACTTTATTTATTTATTTATTTATTTTGCAGTTTTTGGCCAGGGCTGGGTTTGAACCCACCACCTGCGGTATATGGGGCTGCCGCCCTACTCCTTTGAGCCACGGGCACCACTCTGAATAACTTTTTCAAAAGGAATCTCTCAAAATGAAAAGACAGGTCTCCTTTCCTACAGAATGATGTTGCTCCCAGGGCCTCTGACCTGCCTGCTGCTTGTTTCTGTTCAGCTGAGTCAGGTGTTGGCCTTCACTTAGAGAAATTTCTACTTTTGGACTCAAAAGAAGGCACTCATTCCTGGTGCATCATCTCCTAAAAGGTGCACTGCAGCTCGTATTTTCTTGTCCTGCTTCACCAAAGCAAACCTTGGGAGAAAAACATAGGTGTGCTTGTTTGGAGGAGAGGAGTTTCTTAAGATTCCTCCCCGTCCTGCCCCAAGACAATCTCACCTCCACTCCAGATTGTATTTTGGGGAATGACGTTGTTTGAGCGAGGTGCCGTAGTCTTGGCAGGTGTGGATGAACCTGTACTCCTAGGTCCTACGTCAGTGGAGCCAGTGTTGTTTGACTGTTTTTTTTTCTTAATCCAAAAATGGAACAATACATCATTATTCATTGGGATTACTAAATCATGACATTTTTTATAATATATTTCCACAATCAGGCAAACATATTGGTGGAATTTGATCTTTTTTCTTCTTTATTAAATCATAGCTGTGTATGTTAATGTATATATGGGGTACAATGTGCTGGTTTTATATACAATTTGAAATACTTTCATTCTACACTTAGTAGATTTAACATGTACCCTTGTAAAATGAGAGGACTGGAGGGAGTGTCATTCCACCTCTGAGCCTCAGGTTGCATATTCCTAACCCAGCCAACTTCTGTAGCCCTAAGTGAAAGGACAGGAAATGTGATGCAATCCTTCTGATGCTTGGAAAACTGGTAGCCAATGCCCATCAGATAAAGAGACCTTCTTTACACCTGAGTGCTCCTGGCACACAAAGGTGCATTTCAGAATCAGACAAAGGGTTTCTTAGGGTGGTGATTCTCAAATGACAGCTCACATTCCCTGGAGAGCTTCTTTATACCCAGATTGCCAGGATGTACACCAGATTTTCCGATTCAGTAGGTCTTGGAATGGGGCCTGAAAATGTGCATGTCTAACAACTTCCCAGGTGATTTTGGTGCTGCTGGTCTGGAGACCACACTTTTTTTTTTATTAGATCATAACTATGTATATTACTGCATTTATGGGTTATAATTGCCAAGTCATGGAGACTACACTTTGAAAATCAGTATTCAGAGGTTACTCCTAAAGGTGTTTCCCAAGGGTGGCAGAACTGGAGAAATCTTTTCCCCAGGCCCTCCTTTGAGATTTTTAGTGATGTCTCAGGGCCAAAAGTCTTAAGCCAAAGGTATGTAGGTATGGCTGAGGCACATTGAGGCACATTGGAATGTCAAGAGACAGAAAAATCCGACCTCATTGGTTTTTAGGGCCTATTTGTTCAATTCTGACCTCCCTTCTAATATCCAGAGCCTGATTCTTAAAAAAAATTTCATGAATTGACAAAAATTGTGGTGTACAATGTGGTGTTTTGATTTATGTATACATTGTGGAATGACTAAATCAAGCTAATTACACATCTATTCCTTCACATACTTTTTTTGGTAGTAGGAGCACTTAAAATCTACCTTTCAGCAATTTTTGAGTGTACAATATATTGGTGTTAACTATAATCACCATATTGTACAATAGATCTGAATTTATTCCCCTTGTCTAACTGGAATTTTGTATCCTTTGACCAACATTCCCTGAGTCCCTCTCTCCCTTCATCCTTGCTGCCTACCATTCTACTCAGTCTCCATGAGTTCAACTTTTTATATTCTACATGAAAGTGAGATCATGGATTATTTGTCTTGCTGTGGCAAAGCCTGGCACTTTACCAAGTTGACTTAAATTTTATTTTATATTTGGTACATCATATTCTATAGATGGTCCTCAAAGTCATTCTGACAGTTGGAAATTTTTGCAGGAGGGGGTGAGGGGACAAAGCACTGATGTTAGCAGTCATCTTCGATGGTCTGGGCTCTTTAAGTAATATCAAATGACCTTGCCTAATCTTCACAACAGTTCCACAAAGTCTGCATTATACTCATAGGAAACACGGTGAGGACCTTCTTGATTGTCATGGTGTAGGGGTTGACAGTCCTTCTTTGCTACCACAGAGTCTCCCAAGGCAGCCTTCCAGCAATGACACACTGTTTCTCCTTCAATTCTGAAGATGCTGGAATGGAGGTTGGGTATGGACAAGTGAAGAGACCAAAATCTATTGAGCACCTACTTATTTATATTAACTGAAGTTATATTAATAAATGATATAAACTGAGATTATAGGGTGCCAGCTACATACACCAGGGCTGGTGGGTTCAGACCCAGCCTGGGCCTGCGAAACAACAATGGCAACTACAACAAAAAAATAGCTTGGAGTTGTGACAGATACCTATAGTCTCAGCTACTTGGGAGGCTGAAGCAAGTGAATCACTTAAGACTAAAAGTTTGAGGTTGCTGTGACCTGTGATGCCATGGTACTTTTCCCAGCACAACATAGTGAGACCCTATAACATTTAAATATAGGAGCCAGGCATTCCTATCTCTTTTCAGACGAGAAATTAAGGTTGATTGCTTTGCTGTGGTTGGTTCTATGTCTAGAGACTATTGTCCTAGTTGTGGTCTAGGTGGATGCCTTCTCCTGACCAAGTAGGAATCTATCTTCTCTGTAAAGTAGCTTCTACTTTCTAATGAAGGCTGTTCCAAGACTTCTAGGACATGGGGAACAATGTTTTCTGATTCTACTTCACCTTCAGCACAAGGAAATAATAGTGCAATTCTTGGTCAACAGACTGTGTGCCGGTGTACGGTAGCCCTTTGAGCTAGCTATGGGAAGTAGAAGGGATTTGTCCAATGCATACAAAATACAGTCAAGTCTGTGTGGCCACAGGAGTAAAGAACAAGGCTTAGAGGGAAGAAGTTTATCTTACTCACAGGTCCCAGAAAGGGAGTCACTGCATGTCACACAAGATCCTATGAGAAGCAGTGGATGGTCAGGAGGCAAAAAGGAGGGAATTAAAGGCATAGGCTCAAGCCTCTGATGAGATTCTATGAGGAAGGCAAGGCAAGATGGTCCTTGAATGATCTGTGCTCCTAGATCACAGTCAAAGACCAAATCATCAAACTCATCACTAGGTATTTCACACTGGCAGAAATGTGAATCGGAGTGCTGGGCTTTGTTTGTATTTTCTGATGTGCTATAGTCTAGAAGACAAGGTGCCTGAGTCCAGGGAGCAACAAGTACTTTCCCATTATAGAAACCCCCAGTGATACTGCCCACCTAAGGGCCCCACCCTCCCCTGCCTTGCCCCACTCACAGGCTCTACATGTTCAATTTTTAATTCTATTTGCTGGGTAACATCCACTTCACGTTACCTTTTCCTGAGGAACCTCTAGCTTGGAAGTCCACAAGATGCATACTTAACTGTATCCATGTCATGGGTTTAATTATATATCTCCTCAAACTTCATTTGTTAAAGTCCTAATGCTTAGGACCTCACAATGTGACTGTATTAGGAGATAGAGTCTTTAAAGAGGTGATTGATTTAAAATGAGGTTATTAGGCTGGTCCCTCCTCTTTTTTGACTGGTATCCTCATAAGAAGAAGACAGACAGACAGAAGGAAGGCCCTGGGAAGACACAGGAAGAGATGGCCATCTACAAGCCAAGGAGAGAAGTCTCAGAAGACCCTCAGGTCTTGGACTTCTAACCTCCAAAACTGGGACAAAACAAATTTCTGCTGTTTCAGCCACCCATTCCAAGGTACTTTGTTATGGCAGCCCTAACTAATTGATACAGCCAGTAGGGGAATTAGATCCTATACCATCTACCTGGAGATAGTGATCCCACAGGTGGAGGGGTCCAATACAACAAGATTGCTCCCCAATTCGATGCTATTCACAAGCCCCAAGTTGTTTTATCTGTGCTTCTGACCAACTAACCCCTTCTTTGTTTTCAACTAATTTGCTAGAGTGGATCACAGAACTCAGGGAAACACTTTACTTACTTATATTTGCTTGTTTATTATAAAGGATATTAAGGATAAAGATGAAGAGAGAAGCACAGAGAAAGGCATAATAGAAGGGGTGTGTAACTTCTATGGCTCTGGTCATGCCATCTTCCAGGAATATCCACAAGGTTTGGTGTCAGGAAGCTTTTTGAACCTTATGCTTTGGGTTTTTATGAAGGCATTATTTCATATACACGATGAATTAAACATTGGTCTTTGGTGAGCAACTTAGCCTTCAGCCCCTCTTTCCTCCCCAGAGATTGGAAGGTGGGGCTGCAGGTCCCAGCCCTCTAATTCTGACTTGGTTTCACCTGTGGGGACCTGGAGCTCCCAGCCAGCAGTCAATTTATTAGTATATAAGAAGACATTTATTACTTTGGAGATCCCAAGGATTTTAGGGGTTGTATGCCAAAAAACAGGGATGAAGACCAAATATGTATTTCATGATCTCACATTGGGCCACAAAAGCAGTACCTTCAGCCACAGCCAGCACTGAAAGTCTCAGCACCATGATGAGGCCCCTAGAGTCAGAGGCTTGTTCTTCCTGGAGGATTGAGGAATGACCAGGTTGTCAGTGAGTGCATCAGTCTTTCTTATTTTCTCTCTCTCTGAATAAAAAAGTCTCTTTTAAGATGGTCCTCTTCAAAGCAGAACACTCCTTGGACCATAGGCCACCCCAAGAAGATAGAAGGCTGCATAGCCTACATGGTTCAAGTTGAGAGAAGAAAATCTACTCATGGAGAACACTGTCTCCATGCGCCTGCCATTTATGAAAAATCTCATTGCAATTCTTTGACTGGCTGGTAGAATCTCAGTGTGATCTAACTCATTGTGCCTTATCTCTTTGCACATCTATTTAGAGCTCCAGAAAGACAGTGAATAGAACATGAAGGGAGGAGGTGATATAAAAAATAGCAAGAAATTGATATTCTAGGGATTCCTGTGAACCAACAAGAAGAGGACTGGAGGAAACTGTTAGGAAAAAATAAAAAAGGGCTGTGTACACTGGCTCACACCTGTAATCCCAGAACTTGGGAGGTCAGGGCAGGAGGATCCTTTGAGGTTGGGAGTTTGTAATCAGACTGGAAAACACAGTGAGACCCTGTGTCTATAAAAAATAACTTCAGCAATTAGCCAGGTATGGTGGCACATACCTGTAGTCATGGTACTTAGGAGGCTGTGAGGCAGGAGGACTGCTTGAACCTAGGAGTTTAAATGAAGCAACAGTGAGCTATGACCATGCTATTGACTCCAACCTGGATGACAAAGTGAGATTCTGTTCCTAAAAACGGGAAGGGAAGGGAAGGGAAGGGAAGGGAAGGGAAAACGGGAAGGGAAGGGAAGGGAAGGGAAGGGAAGGGAAGGGAAGGGAGGGGAAGGGAAGGGCAGGGCCAAAGGATTTGGAAAGGCAATTCAAAGAAAAAGAAATCAGGAGAAATAACATCAGCAAAGTGGTGTAGTAGGTGGCTTCAGCGTCTTGTCTCCCATTCAGAATTGAGAATCACACAGAAACTGTCAGGAAAATTTTTGTGAGTACTCTGGAAAGAAGTTAAAGGTTCATGCTGAACCAACCAAGTGCTGAATCAAGGAAAAGATGCCACAAAACAGGACGTTTTTGCAATAATCTCACACTTCCCCTACCCCATCATCAGGAGTCGTAAAGTATCAGGCGTGTAAAGCATCCGCAGTCCTAAAGGTGCTGTGTTCCCAGCCAGGGATGTTTCCCTGGTTTCTGAGGGAGCAGAGCAGGCGTTATTCAGAAATTCTTGTGTATGTCTGTGTATGTCTGTTCTAACTTGTCTTGGGTCTATCTGAAGGACTGTCACAATGCATGCCTCTGTTTCACCTACGTTGGAACTCAGTCCAGAAAAACTCAAACACCACAAAACCAATAACACCCAGATGTCTGTGGCAAGAGATTATAGCCAAAACAACATTATTCTGCTTAAAGCAAAAACTAGGGAATATTTCTTTGGGGAATTAGAATATTCAGAAACAACCATTTACACTGGGGAACTTAGAAAGTAACGTGATGCTCAGGGTGAGATGCTTACACAGAAAAGACCCGAGAAGATGCTAAGCTTTCACCTCGGTCTGATTCTCAGGCTGAGGGCAAGTCTGGGTAAGAGTTGATGGAGGGCACCCATACAGAGGCAATTCACAAAGACTAAGATGGCTCCTGGCATTCAAGAAAATCTCTGTCAAAACACTAGCTGAGCATAAACTAAGGAATATACTTCACTCTATTGACGAGAAATACAATCTTTGCAATAACAGTCTATGGAAATCACTAAACAAATAGGTTATTGCCAACAATCAATGAAAATCCTGGAGAACTGGGGGAGTAATCTGGTTTCCAGAGTTATCACATGGTAATAGATGTATGTCTAGTTTTTTTTTTAGACAAGGTCTCACTCTGTTCCCCATGCTAGAATGAAGTAGCATCCTCATGGCTCACTGAAACTTCAAACTTCTGGGCATAAGTAATTCTCTTGCCTCAGCCTCATAAGCAGCTGGGACTATCGGTGTGTGCCACCATACCTGGTTATTTTTTGGTACTTTTAATAGAGATAGAGTCTCACTACATAGCTCAGGCTTGCCTTGAACTCCTGGCCTTAAGTGAGCCTCTCACCTGGTGTGAGCCACTGCAGCTTGCCCATATGTCCACTTTTTAACTAAAAAAAATTAGAAGGCATACAAAGAAAGCCCATACATCAGAATTATAGATAAAGACTTTAAAGCAACTGCCTCAAATATGCTCAGACAGCTAAAGAGAAACATGAACAAAAAGAAAAAAAGAGGAAATTAGGAAAATAATGTATGAACAAAATGAGAACATCAGTAAAGAGAAAGAGATTATAAAAAGAAACCAAACAAATTCTGCAGTCACATAGTACAATAGCCAGAATGAAAAATTCACTAATGGGATTCAAAAGCAAATAGGAGGGGCTGAAGAAAGAACCAGCAGATTGAAGCTGAAATGATCAAGCCTGAAGAACAGAATGAAAAAGAATGAAGAAAAGTGAGCAGAGTCCAAGGGACTTGTGAGACACTGTCAAGTGGACCAAAATATGCATTATTGGAATCCCAGAGGAGAAGAGAGAAAAGAGAAGAATATTTAAAGACAACCATGAGGAGATATCATCTCAACACAGTTAAAATGGCTTTTATCAAGAAGATAGAAAATAACAAATGTTAATGACGCAGAGCAAGGGGAATGCTCGTACACTGCTGCTGGGGATGTAAATAAGTACAGCCACTGTGGAAAACAGTATGGAGGTTCTTAAAAAAACATGTGATCCAGTAATCCCTCACTGTCGGGTATATATCCCAAAGAAAGAAAATCAGTATACAGAAGAAATATCTGTGTTCCCATGTTTATTGTAGCACTACTCACAATAGCTAAGATAAAGAAACAATAGACGAATGGATGAAGAAAATGTGTATACAAACAATGGAATATTATTTAGCAATAAAAATGAAATCCTATCATTTGTAACAACATGGTTAGAACTGGAGGAAATTATGTTTTTTTTTTTGAGACGGAGCCTCAAGCTATCCCCCTAGGTAGAGTGCCATGGCATCACAGCTCAAGGCAACCTCCAACTCCTGGGCTCAAGCGAGTCTCCTGCCTCCATCTCCCAAGTAGCTGGGACCACAGGCGACCGCCACAAGGCCCGGCCATTTTTTGGTTGCAGCCATCATTGTTGTTTGGCGGGCCCGGGCTGGGGATTCGAACCCACCA
>CAUYQV010131356.1:0-12443 GCA_963574575.1 Galagoides demidoff
GGGCACCTGTGGTCCCAGCTACTTGGGAGGCGGAGGCAGGAGACTCGCTTGAGCCCAGGAGTTGGAGGTTGCTATGAGCTGTGATGCCATGGCACTCTACCCAGGGGGATAGGTTGAGGCTCCGTCTCAAAAAAAAAAAAAAAAAGAAAAAAAAATACATACATATATATATACACACACACACACAGCATTAACTCAAACAAAAGTAAATATACCCAAGTTAAGAATTTTCCTATGTAGCTCAAATAACTACTCGAAAAATGTAATTGGAAGGGTAGACTGGAAATGTTCATTATTGTTTAGCTGCAAAATTTAACAGTATACTTATATGCTACCGAGAAAAAGCTGGTAAAGAAAAAGGATAAACTTGCTTTATTCGCTGTTATTGTTGGGAAAATGAGCAACATAATATCAGCTAGTGGCTAGAAATTATTTTTTAATCAATCCAATTTAATTTTGAAATACTAATTCTTTAAAATTACTAAGTGGATAATAATTCTCCTATCTAATACGCCCTCAAAATTTCTTTGATCTGTTTTTTCAATCTAAAATCCATTAGACTTTTGTAATCTATATTCTCAAAGCCTTTGTATTTAGGTGGATTAAAGCCAGGGAACCTTTGCACACAGCAACACAACCATGAGGAATGCAGACAGGACGACTTGAAGGGCAAATATGTATAGGCTGAAAAAATGCAAGTTTTTCATAGATGTAAGTATATTTGGAGAGAAAAATATATGTCTTCCATAAGAATCAAATAGCAAAAAAGAACTCTTTCTTGTGTTCTGTAAATTTTCTCCTGGGAGGCAAAATTCTATCCCTGGTTCTAACTTCTAAAACATAATCTCCAACCTAACATTTCCTTTGCTATCTTTAAGAGGATAATCAGCGTTGTGGATAAAGAAGACTCAAATACACATTTATTTTAGATCAACTAGTATATTATTATTGATGTACTATATTTGGGGAGGGATATGCCAAATTATATGACATACAAAATCATCAGACATATTTCCTGTTAGCAAAAGAATCGAGTTGGGGAGATTCTTTCAGTATGATTAATAGAAAAAACAATAACATTGTCGGAACATTAATTTTCTTTAAAGAATTATGATAGGAAGGGATAACAGAGACAAAGTTATCATAATCCCTGTCTGACAAATGTGCATCATGAGTAACATTAGTATTTGGTGGTCAAAAGACTTAACTGCTTTTGCCTAGATCTGTCCAAGTCTCACGAGGAGAGCAGGGTTGGAGAGAGAAACCTATTTTGTGTGTTTTTGGTTTTGCTTGTTATTTGAGAGGGTTGGGTGGGGAGTGTTTCTGACACATCAAATAATTTATATTAGCGGGGACCAAACACTGAAGGTCAGCTTACTCTTCAGACAGTAAACAATATAAACTACTTTCTGGTTTTATTGTTAACAGTTCCTGCCTATAACCTGATTCCTGGATAATTAGGGACTGCAAAGGTAATTAGGATTCAAGTGCATTGAAGCTCACAATTGAGAGTTGTGCTTAAAAGCCTCAGAAACTTAGGGAGAAACTCCCCCTGCCTCCTTTAAAATGGTCCACGAGTCTAATCACCAACTCGAGAGAGGGGATACTGCAACTCCTTTGAGTCAGGCAGTTACAGAAAAGACCCAAGGAAGACCCCTCAGTCTCTGAGTAAACAAAGTAGCTTTCGTTGTCAGCCGTAATAGGGCCTGGAACCCACCCAAATGGGACTGAAATCCAAGTGTCATTTGCACGTCCGAAATATATGGTGTTAAGCTTCATCCCTAAACACCGATCTACTGTTTATTTACCAGTTAATAGTTCATTTCATTTAGCCATGTAAAGCAGGCTATGCTTCTCTGCTGTCATCAGAAACTCGTGTTAAAGTAACCTAGTAATATTTTAAAGGGGAAAATAAAAAGCAATGAGGCATCTCCTTGAAATTTGGGGGTCCAGTCCAAATGGTCCTATCAAATTCCATTTATTATAATAATCAGGCAGAACTGTATCAAAAGTTCCAGCATAAAAGGGTACCTTCTGATACTTTAAAGATTAAATGATCAGGATCGATATGCCTTCATCAGGTTTCCAGCCATTACAAATGGCCTCTTGGACATTCTCCTAAGTCAGCGAGAAGAGTAACTGGTACACCACTCATCAGGAACTCAGTTAACAACTGGCTCATTTCACTTTTTATATATATATATACTTTTTGTCCTTCTCCCCAAAAAGGACAAAAGGAAATGGTATTTGGTCAAGCCCTGATAAATCAATAACTTAATGCAGTTAGTTACACTTACTTAGTGCAGTTAATATTAAAAGCTTGTAAGAGTTTCCTTGTATTTACTTCTTTATTCCCACGTCAGCCGTTACAGAACATTCTCATTTTCCACATGAAAGCCGCAGGAGTCATTTCACAGCACAGACCCAACAGACTGAGCACCGAAAGATTAAGTGGCTAAGCCGCCTAGCATTGCTTGTTTAGCTTTGCCCACAGGATTTGAATTTGCACTACACTGTTGAACATCCTAAAATAATTTAACCACATCCCAAACACGGCATAAAGAAAGTCTGTTCCATTTCTCGCCTCTTTAGATTGCACGTCCAGAGCAATTTCTCCCAAATTAAATGCCATTTGGTTTGCATTAGGATAATCAGGGCAACTTCAAACATTAATAAGTCGACAATAATAGCCCAGTTATTTTCTTTTCCAAAGAGTGCTGCACGTACCTAAGAAAGCTTTTCTGCCTTTTCTACCCCTCCAGCCCCTCCCTTTATGTTTAAAATAGTTCCATCTCTATAATCTTGTTGAGTCTTATGATTCGCACCCTGGTTTTAGGATGATGTGAATCTTAATATAAACACGATTGTAAAAGAAAGAGAAAGCAGCAGCCTTCTGAAACAGAGTTGCTATTTGCAGGTTCGGCGGGGGTCACCCCAGGCGTCGTTCAGGCATTTACTCGTTCATTCACGGATTTACCAAGTGTTTATGGTGAGTCCATATGTGCTGGTGTTGGGGGGCTTGAAATAAAAGGAGAATGAGAGAGAGAGATATTCCATATCACTAAGGAATATGAGGCTAGTGTGGAGAAAGCAAACAGTTAATAAATCATAATGAGGAGTTTGGAGTTAGAGAGACGTACCAAAGGCTGCAAAGTCTCAGAGAAAAGATTTCTTGAAAGAAAAGCAGTTGTACAGGGGTACAAGCGAAACTCTCTAAGAGTAGAATCAGAACGTTTTAAAATAATAACTGAGAAAATGACATGAAGGCTGTATTGATCAGTTTGATGGAAGTATTTCGGATTGCATGTGAAAACCCCACACTGTACCCCAGAAGTGCATTAATGTACATAGTTACCATTCAACAAAAAAAAAAGAACAAGCACAAATTTGTTAGAATAAGCAAAGTCCATAAAATTGCAATACAGAAATACCCATAAATTAGTAATGTTTCTATACACTAACAAAAAACTATCTGAAAAAAAAATCAAGAAAATCAGTTCCATTTATAATAGCATCAAAAACTATAAATATTTAGGAATAAATTTAACCAAAGAGATGTAAGATCTGTACAGTGAAAACTATAAAATAGTGATGTAAGAAAGTGAAGAAAACTCAAATAAATGGAAAGACATCCCATGGTCATAGATTGGAAGCATTTATATTATTAACATGTCTGTACTATCCAAAGAAATCTATCATTTCAATATAATCCTTGCCAAAATTCCAATGACCTTTTTCAGAAATTTTTTTAAAAGATAAAATTTGCATGGAATTATAACAGACCCCAAATAACCAAAGCAATATTGAAAAAACACTCCAAGGGTATAGACTTGATTTCAAAATCTACTACAAAGCTATGCTAATCAAAATAGAATTGTGCTAGAATAAAAACAGGCATATTGACCAATAGAACAGAAGAGGCAAAAAAAGAAACTCACGAATTTAAAATCAATTGATTTTCAGCAAAGATCTAAAAAACACCCAATAGGGAAGGAAAGGTCTTTTCAATAAATGTTTTTGGAGCAACTGGATATTCATGTGCAGAATATTGAAACTGGAAATTTATTACACCTTACTCAAAAATGAACTCAAAATGGATTAAAGACTTGAAACCTTGAAATACTAGAAGAAAATATAGGAATACATTCATTACATTCATTAGGGTAATGATTTTTAGTCTATGTAGCCATAGACTTTTTTAGTCTTTTTAAGCCATAGACTAAAAAAATCAAAAATCAAATAACAATAATAATAGATAAATTGGATTGCATCTGACTAAAAAGTCTCTGCATAGGAAAAAAAAACAGGGGAGAGAAAAAGCAAAGAAAAAGCTTATGGAATGGAAGAATACATTTGCAAATCACACATCTAATAAGGAATTAATAGCCAATATATTCAAGGAATTCAAACTCAATAGCAAGAAAACAATAACCAAGTATAAAAATGGGTATAGAATATATCCCAATCTCAATATGTCTCAAAACAATACATCAAATCACTAACTGATTTATTAGAAAAGATCAACATAGCTAATTATCAGGGAAATATAAATCAAAACCAAAGTAAGTTATACTCTCATACCTGCCAGTGTTCCTATTACTAAAAAAAAAAAAAAAGAAAGAAAAAGAAAAGAAAGAAAGATAACAAGTGATGGTAAGGATGAAGAGAAAAGGGTACTGTTGTATACCATCTGTGGAAATGATGATTGTTATAGGAGATAATCTAGTCTTAGGAATTTCAGAAAAGGGAATATAAATAGACAACATATAACAAAGACTCAAGTCCTAAGAATCTACCACAAGTTTTAATGAAGTAAAACAATGAACATAATGGAAATTTTGTTCAAAGATCCAAATATTAAGAAAGTCAACTCATGTGATGTGTATGATTCATTCTGTATTTTTAAGAAGGGCATCATTAATTCATTTTTGTTCTTCATGCATTAAAAAAAATAGTGTCTAACCAATGCCATGATTTTCTTCTCTAATAAAAATTTCATTGTTCAACTCTTTTAATGGAGTTAAAATTATGGAGTCTGTGAATTGAAATTATTCCTGACCTATTGATAATAGTTTGTTTAATTTCACTATAAAAATATTAATACTTATGAGACTAAAATATACTGAGTTGGGTAAAATTATATGTTGTAGTTTATGCTCTTTGCATACACATTGCCTCCTTACTTAAAGAAAAAGCTAAACGTTACACTCTTTTTAAGTGTCATTAACAAAAATTTAAGGTAGTAAGAGGAAAATATAGAGCCTATTTTAGAATTAAGTTCAACTTATCGTTCCAGATCTACCAACTTTATTATCACTTGTACTTTATAAGTTCTACTTACACAGAGTCCTCTGGGTGTGAAACTGTTTATTCTGTACGTCTAGTAGTAGCTTTTTATAAAAGCTTTTTAGCCATGTTCATTGACAGCTCATCAAGCAGCAATCTCAGTGGTGACAAACTCCGTGGTGACAAACTCTAATGATTGAAGTTCATATCTTGGTTTCTCTCAGAATTTCCATATGTTTCTGTTCAATGCTGACTCTACTGTTATTAGCTCATCCCCTTTCTTACTGTCTCTTTTCATCCATCAAAGAAAAAACACATGTCAAGACTCTAACCATTTGAACTGAGATAATAAAAAAAATTTAGTTCACTGTAATCCTTCTGTCATTTAATTTAGTTTACCATAAGATTTATTTCTTAGACTATGTTCAGTAGTAAATTATATTATTTCAATATGCTAGTATATTCCTAAAAATTGAAATTATGTCTCAATCAATAATAATCAAAAATTTGTTCAGTTTTTCTCTGGTATGCTTCAAACTCCCAAGTTTTGATGCAATCTCTATAATAAAATGTCACATTATAAATATCATAAGATGATGATATCTACTTGGCATATTAAGCCAACCTTGTATTTTGCATTATTATAATACTTCAATTGAGGGAATAGTGCATACAATGTATTACAAGCCATGTCAGTTAAGGAAAATTCAACTTTAATTACAAAGTTATTCCCTTCAAAAAAATTATTTCCTTCATTCATAATCTACTAGCTTTTGTCTAGTATTCTAGAACAAAAATTTCTATTGTCAACATAAGTCCAATGCTGAATTCAGGCTCCAGGAATACAAAGCACTTTCATTAACTTAAAATAATAAAACACTGCCTTAAAACATTATGTAGAGTATGATAAAATTTTACTTTACAATTCTATCAATAGATATGTGTGTAGGTAAATATGCGCATATATACATATGTAAAGTAAAAACTCTCTACTTAAATGGTAAAGTACATTTTGGAACAAAAAAAAGCTAAGACAAATGTTTACAAGTGAACTTTTATGAGACTATAAAGTAAATCTAGCAATAAAAGTAATTGTGGACTAAATATTCCCCGTTTTACACATGATAATGTGTCTTTCTAATACACAGAATAATGACTCCCCTCTCCTCCAAAGAGGGATTGCTACTGCTGAATTAACATGAGTAATTAGTGGACCCTAAAATAGGGAGCAGATCCTGAGTTTCCAGGTAGACCCAACAATGTTATCTCAAGAGTCTTTAAAAGTAAGAGAAGGAGTTAGAAGACTCCATACAGGAGTGGAAGGTGAGGACTCAACCTGCTCCTCCTGGCTTGAGATAGAGAACCAGAAGCCAGGAAACAAGGGTGCCCTCTAGAAGTGAAACAAAGAGAAGGAACAGTGTTTCCCCCAGGGCCTCCAGAAAGAAATGAAGCTTCACCCACAATTTGATTTTAGCCCAATGTGCCCTACCTTAGACTTCAAATCAAAAAGTAACAAATGTGTGTTGTTTCTGATATGTTTGTGGTATTTTGTTGTGTCAGCAATACAAAACTAATACTGTGTGCAATAAGAAAATGAGTGAAATTAGCCTGCTTATATTTTAAAATATTTTTGTTTTAATCATATCAGTAATTTACTCATTGAATAATTCAAAAACAATTCTACTGTTCCTTTCTCATCTTAGGTGTAAGCCATTTGACTATCTACCGTGAGTTGTTTATCAGACATCATTCACTTAAAGGAAAGTGATTTCCATCAAAATAACCCTTGCAAAACAGAATAACTTTTTCTGATTTATAAAAATGCATGTTGATGGGGCAGCTCCTATTGCTCAGTGATTAGGGCGCCAGCCCCAAATACTGAGGGTGGCGGGTTTGAACCTGGCCTCAGCCAAACTGCAACAAAAAAATCGCAGGGCATTGTGGTGGGCGCCTGTAGTCTCAGCTACTCAGGAAGTTGAGGCAAGAGAACTGCCTAAGCCCAAGAGCTGGAGGTTGCTGTGAGCTGTGATGCCACAGTACTCTATCGAGGGTGATAAAGTGAGACTCTGTGTCTAAAAAAAAAAGCATGGTGATTATGTGTATATGTCAAAAGAAGTAAAATTGTGTTTGTTCAAAGATTTCTTTTTCTATTACAGTTGGCATGTGCACACACACAAACACACAGCACCATCAAACAAAGAGATGTAGATATTTTATATAATATTTTTATATATATTTTATATTATTTTTATTGAGATAAAATTTACATACAGTGGCCTGCACCGACCTAAAATGTATGATTCAGTTTTGGAACATGGTAAACTTGAGTAACCAATACACCAGTGAGGATGATCTTTCATGTTTTCTTGTGCCCCATCCAGGAAGTCAATACCAACTGTTACTGCTCTTGCCCTACACATTGTTCATCAAGTCCCCTGTAGACAGATTGAGTTGTTTCTAGTTTAAGGTTACTATAGTAAAGCTGCTATAAACAGGTTAGTACCTTGTCTTTTTGAGAACATAGGTTTACATGTACTTGGTTAAATAAATGAAAGAAAAATTGCAGTCATAGGGTAGTCTCATGTTTAATTGTATAAGAACTTCAGTTTCTAGAGTGGCTGTATCATTTTATGGTAAGAAATTGGTAATTTATGAGGGCTTACAGTTAATCTTTAATCACATTGAGTAAATTCTCAAAACTTATTTTCATTTATTTAATTTCAAGATTATTTTGGCTATTCTAGGTCCTTATCTTCTCAATTAAACTAATGAAACAGCTTATCAATCATTTTCTAAACTAGAAAAAAGTCAGTTTAGTCACCATGATTAGGATTAAATTGAGTGATTAAATCAAATCATTTTCTAAACTAGTAAAAAGTCAGTTTGGTCACCATAATTAAATTAAGTTGACTTATTGATTAAATTAGTGAGCACTAAGAGCATTAAAATTTTATTTATTTCATATACACACAGAAAGAGAATGTACTATATACATACACATACAGTAGTAGTATAATTTCTCTATTATGTTTTTCATCTTTAATATAGAGGTACTGTTAAATGTATTACTAAGTATCTTATGTATCTTGACGACATTGAAAAGATGACTAATTCAGTTGATGTAACTAGGCTCTGGTCTTAACCAAAGTGATCGCACAATAGCCTAGGGAAGCAGGAATCATTGAAGCTTAGCAAGACTCCTGGAGGTTGCTATGAGCTGTGATGCCATGGCACTCTACCCAGGGGATAGCTTGAGGCTCCATCTAAAAAAAAAAAAAAAAAAGAAAAGAAAGAAAATAATTTATAGGGCTCGGCGCCTGTGGCTCAATCAGCTAAGGCGCCAGCCACGTACACCTAAGTTGGCGGGTTCGAATCCCCAGCCCGGGCCCGCCAAACAACAATGATGGCTGCAACCAAAAAATAGCCAGGCATTGTGGTGGGCTTCTGTGGTCCCAGCTACTTGGGAGGTGGAGGCAGGAGACTCGCATGAGCCCAGGAGTTGGAGGTTGCTATGAGCTGTGATGCCATGGCACTCTACATCTAAAAAAAAAAAAGAAAGCAAGACTCCAACAGAACATGCTTTCTTTTACAAAAACTGATCTAGCTATGGACACTTCCAAACATCAAAACAATCACCAGGCTAGGAAAACATCAGTCTCTCAATGTGGTACCATGACTCAAGAAGAATGCATTATTATTTCATTGCAACATAATAAATCACCACAAATTTGGTGGTTCAAAACAATGAACATTTATTTGCTCACAGTAGATAAATCAGAGATGGGCTCAGCTGGGTTCTTTGTGTGTTTTACTAAGTGAAAAACAAACTATCACCCAGGCTTTGCTCTTAAGTGTCCACACCTAGACTCATGAAAGGTGTTAGCAGAAACTCAGTTGCACATTGCCTTGGGACCCTGAATTGTCTGGCTCCCAGTCAGGGGATGGCTTTGCACATTTCGCCGTCCATCTTCACAGCCAGGTGGAGTATATGGAATCCTTCTCATGCCTCAAGGCTTTTTAACCTTGCTGCATGAGATAACGCTGATTTTAAAGGACTCAGGTGCATATCACATCCTCATTTATAAGTGAAATATGTTTGTTATTTCTCCCTTATAATAATATAGTCTCCAATTTTAATATCAGGTGTATCCAATTAAGTAGAATGATTTTGAAGTATTTCTTTTTCTATTGTCTATAAGATTTGGCATGATCTGTTTTTTTTGAAATTATCTTTTACTTTTATTTATAAATATTAGCTGTCTATTTTTTTGAGACTTTGGAAAAAAAAGAAGAAGTTAACTGATAAAAGTATAAGAGACATACTCCTATCTGACAATGTGAATGTTATTTTCTTTGCATTATTACTATTATAATTGCTTAATATTTCATTGGAGCGATCATCTGATTTCTTTTCTTCTATTTATCTTCATTTGTTCTTTATGAGGTTTTTGGTCTCAGTCCTTATGTTAAACATTGTTATTGTCATTAAATTTAGCCTTTTTAATTCTGTGAAGGCAAACGTGGAAATCTAATATACACACATATAAGTAAGAAAAATAAATTTTTTTAAAAAGGGCTGATATGATTCATTTAGGCCTCCCTTATGATTAACTTAATGCCAGCTGACATTCATGCAAGGTAACTAAATACAGGTGGTTAAGAAATACTATTTTTACTACATTTCCATGTGAAGCAACATAATCACAGACATACTATGTCGTCATATGCCCAGTATGGGGATTAGGATGAGATAACAAGAGACGGACATCTGAAAATTCATATTTCCATGGAGAATAGCCAGACACGTGTGAAAAATAGTTTATATCACACTTGTTCCACTTTGGAAAGGGCAGCAGTCATTTCTAATCATGACTGACAAGCATTCTGAGCACAGTTTCCTTTTCTTGCCTATAGTACACTTCAGCCAGCATCATTATGCATGGGCTCACAGACTATGACATTTATCGACATGAGACCCCGAGTAATCACTTTGGACAAAGGAATGACTATAAGGGCTAAGGCAGTGTGGCAACAGATATCAGATCATGGACTCACACACTTTTGTTACCATACACCACAAGCTAAGTACTACTATGTGTTCCTTTCATCAAAAAAATAATGTATGGAAGCTGTAATCCCCAATTAGAGGATGTTTGGAGATAGGCCCTCGGAAGCTAAGCAGCCCTCTTGGAGAATTTAGAACCCTCAGAGGGAGACACACAGAGAAGTGAACTCCTTCCCTCCCCCATGTGAGATACAGTAAGAAAACAGCAAGCCAGGGAAAGAGCCTACACCTAGAAACTAAATCAGTCAGTATCTTCAGCTGGACGTCTCAGCCTCTAGAACTCTGAGAAGTAATTTCCTGCTGTTTAAGCCACCTACGGTATGAACCAAGACCCTGTATTTCTCAAAAGATGGCAGCCTGATAAAGCATTGAAATAGCCCCTTGATAGTGAAGGTAAGAAGCTAGCTGGACACGACAGTTTATAAGGTTAAGAAGCTGTCAGGATTTGGTATAGGGCTGTAGGGTAGCGCGTCACCAATGATTAGACTACATGCATCTGGGTTAAGTTATCTCTGCTCCCCACTGGAAATAAGTGACCCACGTGGGGAATGTGTGCTTCTGTCATCACAATTTTGTACCTTCCAGAAGTCTTTCACCACGGGCCACAGTGAGATTCTTACCAAATCAGAATAGGCAGTGCCCCCTGATCACTTTGGACTTCTTTTGACATTTCCTGCAGATTGACAAGCAAGTAAAGAAGAAGTTATCCCACTTGCAGGAGGTACCACTTTATTTCACACACAACACACACAAATACACACACAGAGAGATATATCTACACAACATGTATGTGCATGTGTAGAAATGTTTGCATATACTCCTATGTGGGTATGTATAAATATGAAAGATAAAAATATCTGACTGTAGATATACTTAACTTTTCAAGAGAAGTATTTCTTCTAAAAATGAGGCCCAAATTCATTATCAGCATCATGTTACTAATATAAATATGTTATTACTATATTATCCATCCTATCAGATGAGTAATTTTATGTTATGTTTTTATTATACTATATATAAAGATTAAAAAAGTGATTAAGTGATAAAACTAATTTAATAATAAAAGTAGACATAATTAATAATAATAATATTATTATATTAATAATTAATAATATTAATAAAATATTATTAATATAAAATAAACAAATTATTAACATATAGTAGTAACCCATATATTTGGGGTATAACGTTTTACCTTTAAATATTAGTTCAAAGCAATTTAGTAGAAAGCAAGTTGGTACCCATGATACTTTTTTAAAAAAGCAATTACTTGTTTTAAAATTAGTATACTCTCTTTGTATGTGCTTAAAATTGGGTTATTCTGAGGAATTATAGCCAGATATCCAGAATTTCAAACCTTTTAAAGAAGTTTTTTTTTTAATTTTTTGTTATTTATACAATTATTGCTTTGTAACTAAGGGGGGATAATTTCCCCTTTTGCATGTTTATTACCTAATGCTGTAGCAAGAGCAAACTGCCATAAAAATATGTAGAAATGCAGTAATATCAGGCATGTCGATTTATAAAGTAGTATCAGCCAATGATGATTTTTTTCTTTCCTGATTTTCCTAAGGCTATTTAACTATTTATCCTGTGACATCTGTAGTATTTTTCCATATTCAGCATTCTTGTAATGTAGTTTTCATTTTTTTTTTTTTTGAGACAGATCCTCAAGCTATCCCCCTGGGTAGAGTGCCATGACATCACAGCTCACAGCAACCTCCAACTCCTGGGCTCAAGCGAGTCTCCCGCCTCCGCCTCCCAAGCAGTTGGGACCACAGGCGCCCGCCACAACGCCCAGCCATCTTTTCGTTGCAGCCATCATTGTTATTTGGCGGGCCGGGCTGGGGATTCGAACCTGCCACCCTAGGCGTACGTGGCTGGCGCCTTAGCCGATTGAGCCACAGGCGCCGAGCCTAGTTACATATCTTGTTTACTACATGAATATATTTTTTTTCACAAAATGTTCATATGCTTTTGTAGTAGAAAAGGACACAGATAAAAGTTGATTAGTTAAGAGACCAGATTTTTTGCTTATTTGTTTTCAGTTTGGTCAGTTGATTTTGTTTTAAGGCCTTTTCTATACAGCTTC
>CAUYQV010131363.1:0-83867 GCA_963574575.1 Galagoides demidoff
TTTGTTTGTTTTTTCTTTCATTTTAGTTTTTCTTCCTTCCTGCCCTCTGTCCTTTCCTCCCTTCATTTCTCTGTCATTGAGCAAATCACTCTACACCAAAGTCCATCAATGTGAGCACCTTTAACTATGAAGAGTAATCACCGTGACCATCCACCTTATCAACATGCAAACCCACACCTATATCCCAAACTACTTGAAGTCATCAGAAGAAGATCTCATTCGTGTCACCTCTTTGTTGTTGTGTGACTTTGGGTAAATCTGAGCCTCAGTGACCTCGTGCTTAATCTGGAGCTGATGACAATATTTGTCCCATTTACTTTCATAGAATTAAAGAAAAGTATATAAAAGTTTGCTTTATATCTATACTCATATAAATATTATAATGTAAACACATGATAAAGCGAAAGTTACTCTGAAGTTCAAGAACTAAGCATAGCATTTGGGTCATATTATATTTAAAAGATACCTTATATTTTGTAAAGTGTTTTATTTTATTTTTTTTTAATTTTTTTATTTTTTTATTTTTTTTGAGACGGAGCCTCAAGCTATCCCCCTGGGTAGAGTGCCATGGCATCACAGCTCATACCAACTCCTGGGCTCAAGCGAGTCTCCTGCCTCCGCCTCCCAAGTAGCTGGGACCACAGGCACCCGCCACAACGCCGGGCCATTTTTTGGTTGTAGCCATCATTGTTGTTTGGCAGGCCCGGGCTGGGGATTCGAACCCGCCACCTTAGGTGTATGTGGCTGGCGCCTTAGCCGATTGAGCCACAGGCGCCAAGCTGTTTTATTTTATTAATGAAAGTCCAATTATATATGACTTTACGTAATCTTATACATTTTAAAGTGTTTGTATGTATATCTATATTTAATCAATATTTATCTATTGATTAAAATAACCTTATTTCATAGAAAATTAAATTACTTTGTAGTTTTCAATGAGACAAACTTAAAATCTCTGACAGAAATGCATCTCTAGGGGCGGCACCTGTGGCTCAGTGAGTAAGGCGCTGGCCCCATATACCGAGGGTGGTGGGTTCAAACCTGGCCCTAGCCAAACTGCAACAACAAAAAATAGCTGGGCATTGTGGCAGGCGCCTGTAGTCCCAGCTCCTTGGGAGGCTGAGGCAAGAGAATCACCTGAGCCCAGGAGTTGGAGGTTGCTGTGAGCTGTGTGATGCCACAGCACTCTACCAAGGGTGATAAAGCGAGACTCTCGCTTTAAAAAATAAGAAGAAGAAGAAAAAGAAGAAGAAGAAATGCATCTCCAGAATTTGGTGAGTCATCGTTATGGGACCACTTATTGTCCTCAGTGTAAAATGACATCAGTAATTCTCAGGAAAGGCAACTCAAATTGTCCTCTAAGGTTTCCTGTATTCTCTCAGAATATTTGTCTGAGTACTAATACAATTTACTAATGATTTAGTTTTTAGCCAGTATGTTGAGTGTACTGACATTCCCATTTAAATGATACAGAATTTTTTCATTCATCCTAGTGCTATGTGGGAGATTTAAAAATGAGTTATTTGCTTCTACTTTCATTTACCGGCCACTTCTTGCTTATCAGGAACAAGCTCATATTAACTTAAATAGCATCCAAGATGCCTTATCCACAAGTTCACGTCTTGCCTTGGTGTCCTTGACTTCAGCTGACCCTATAGTCAGACAATGGTGGTACCTTTGTTTATTCTCAGCAATTTTGCTTCCATAACAAACAACTTAATTGCCAGTCTGACACTCAGAACCCTTCTACCCAGCAGTAATGAAGAGCTTTGAAAAAGGCAGAGGTAAAGGCATCAGTTGCTGCTTTCAGCAAACACAGGAAATTGTAGATGAATCAGGGATTTGACTCATTGTACCCTCGCTGCATGTATGTACATGTACATAAATGAGCCCGTGTATGTACAGATGCCAGTGTGTGCTTTGCAGTTGCTACTGACGTGTGCCCTGCAAAATATACCTCCAAGATTTTGACAGAAGTAGCACTTCTATGAGCCTTCATAGCCAAGAACAGGATTTGACAGATAGGTCAAATACTAGTCAAAGAACATTTTGTTTTACCTAATTGGTGGAATGGTACCTATCTTAAAAATCTGTAGATTAAAAAAAAAATTTTTTTTAATCTGTTGATTTCTTTTTCATGTTGTTCTTGTTAAAGGTTGCCTTTCTTTATTAAAACCAATTTTTACTTTATGAGACTACATCCCATTATTTAGCTTTCATTCCTGTGAGCTTTAACAAAAAGGTAAACAAAAAAACCTACTTTTCATTCCAAGCATTAACTGAAAGATAAATCTATCAGACCATTTTTCCAGCTTTTGCTTATATGGCACTATGCTCAGTATTTTTCCTTTAAGAATCAACGATCCAGTTGAGTCTTGATTTCAACTTAAGGCCATCCATTAGAGAAAGTTAAGAGCCTGAAAAGGGTCAGCCTTTTCTGCCTCTGCTAGTCTAGGTGGCTTTCGTCTCTAATGGAATCCTTTCGATAATTATTTCATACTTCTGGCAAATCTTGATGGACTCCATTCACCTCAATGCTACCTCTGCAGATCATTCAAAAGCTTCTATTAGGATATCTTAGAGAAACCTCCTTTTTGCTTTATACTCAAATAAAAGAAGTAAAAAACTAAACTTCAAGAGGGGCCATGCTTTTCAGTGTAATCACAATACTTTGCCAGTCGGAAAAGAGGCATCAGGTATTCTTTCTCTTTCGAAAGCATTTTGACCAGGTGGAAGGATTTTAAACATACACAGCAGAATGTACATCCCGTGATCCCATTCAAGAGCTACAGAAAATATTTTCAAATTTATTTGCGTATTGGGTTTTTTTTACTATCCATGTTTAGGGAATATGAACTTTATCTCTTTTCTTCAATGACAGTGCTAGAAGTGGATGAAATGAAATGCCTGAGAAATAATTGTAACAGAATAGTATGGCTAACTGCTAAAATTGAACAAAATAATCAGGTTGTGATCTTGGATATCTGCTTATTATCTTTGGCACATTTTCCTTTTAAAGTTCCTAGATTGGGTGCTGTATCTCACACCTATTATCCTAGTATTTAGGGAGGTGCTGTGTCTTGCATCTATTATCCTATTATTTGGGGAGGCCAAAGTGAGAGGATTGCTTGAGGTTGGGAGTTCAAGACCAGCCTATGCAACACAGCAAGTTTCTGTCCCTGTAAAAAATCAAAATAAATAGTTCTCACATTACAGGCACTTTGTAGGGGTAATATGGCATAGCTCCTGGACGAAGGGCTCAACTACAACTTGAACTTTACCTAACAAATGCAGACAATGTAACATGGTCATTTATATCCTTATATTAATCTGAAATAAAAAATAAAAATAAATAAATCAAGTAGATCTAATAAAGTCATGATCAGTGGGATCATCTAACATGTTCTGCACTTGATTTCTTAGCCTGCTCTGTGTAAAGCTTACAGCAAACTCTTCATCTTCAACCAGTTTTCACCTGTCCAACCCAGCTGTTTTCTGCTTAGGGAATTAGACTTGATGTTTGTAGGTAACAAAGCAAAATATAGAGGGTCCCAAGGTTGCATAGAAAGTTGCTATACTTAGGGGAAATGGGAAATGATGGCTAAATATACCTTGACTTACAAAGTATTCATTACAAAAGTTTACAGAATATTTACAAAATATTATCTACATGTTGATCAGCTCTTGGTAAAATGCTGGCGTTAACCCTTTACAGTTATACTCATCTCATTTCCTTCCACCTTATCTTTAACCACTGGCAATCACTAATCTGCTTTCATCTCTATAATTTTGCCATTTCGTGAATGTTATATAAGTGGAATCATGCATGTATGTAACCTTTTCACATTGGCTTTGTTTTTTTCTTTTGTTCCTCATAATTACCTTGAGATCCATCTAAACTGTGTATATCAATAGTCCATTTTTTTAAACTGCTAAGTAGTATTCCATGGTAGTATTCTAGCCACTCATTGTTGAAGGATTGGTGGGTTGTTAACAGGTTTTGACTGTTACAAACAAAGCTGTTAAGAACAATCATGTATAGGTTCTGGGAGAGACATAAGTTTTATTTCTCTGGGATAAATGCTTAGAACTGTGATTGCTTGGTGGTATGGTAAGTGCATATTTAAATTTTCTTTTTATTAAGAAACTGCCAAACTGTTTTTCAGAGTGACTATTCCATTTTACATTCCCACTAGAAATATATGAATGATTCAGCTTCTCCAAATTTTTGCCAAAATTTGGTATTATCACCGATTTTTATTTTCACTACATTGATAGGTGTGTAACAACATCTCATTGTGGTTTTCATTTGCATTTCTTTGAAGATATTGAACATCTTTTCATGTGGTTATTTCCTATGCCCATCTCCTCTTTCATGAAATGTTTTTAGCACATTTTCTAATTAGAATTTTGCTTTTATAATTCTTTATTTCTTGCTGAGTTTTAAGAACTCTTTATACATTTTAGATTCAAGTCCTTTGTCAAGTATGTGGTTTGCAAACACAGTACCTTTTCCAAGACCACAGATTATCCTTTTGTTTTATTATTCTATTATCAGAGTCCTTTATAGAGTAAACATTTTCTTGTTGAGGCAGCCCAAACCATCGCTTCTTCTCATATAGATCAGATAGTAGAACGTCCACAGCTGACTACCTCCCTACATTGACCACCTCCATATGTTGACTTCATTTTCATAGACTGGACATGCACCCTCTGTACATATCAGTACAGCAGGCCTTGTTCCTTTTATTGATCAGTTTGCTATAGTCCCTTAGATGGTCAACTTACAGAGTTTCTACTATGTAAGAACTCTTCACCCAGCCCTAGGCCCAAAGATTTTCTCCTGTATTTTCTTCTACATGTTGTTTAGTTATACCCTTTACATTTAAACCTATGATCCATTATGAATAATTTTTGTATAAAGTGTGAGATTTATGTCAAGGTTTATTTTTAAATTTATTTTATTTTTTGCCTATGGATGTTCAATTGCTCCAGCACCATGTATTGGAAACACTATTGTTTCACTGAATTGTTTTTGCACCTTTGTAAAAAATCAGTTGGACATTTTTGTGAGATCTACTACTGGTTTTTCTATTCTTTCATATATTTCTTTCAGTTAAAAATATATCATGGATTTGTTTCCACAAATATTTTCAATATAATTTCAACTAATTATAGTTAAATGTACCTTGACTTACAAAATATACAAAGCATGACACTGGTTGGATATATCATAATTTATTTAATCCCTACCATTTTGAACACTTAGGTTATTTTCCAGTTTTTGCTAAGATAAACCACCCTGTAACAAACATCCTTAAGTATAATCTTTGCTTATATTAATAATAATTTCTTAAGATTTCTGGAAGTACAATGTCACATGAAGAGCACACATGTTTTTAGAAAAGCTCCTTTGGACAATGCTTAGCATTCAAACTATTTTTAACATGTACTTTAAGAAATAAAAACAAATCTTGAGGCATCATGTTGCCAGGTTTCAGGTTATATCACAAGGCTATAGTGATCAAAACAGCATGGTACTGGCACAAAAATAGAGACGTAGATGTATGGAATAGGATAGAGAATTTAGAGATGAACCCAGATACATATCATTATTTAATCTTTGATAAGCCTAAAAAAACATGCAATGGGTTAAAGAATCTTTATTTAACAAAGAACTGGGAGAACTGGTTATCCACATGCAGAAGACTGAAACTGGACCTGCACCTCTCATCACTGACAAAAATTGGTTCTTGTTGGATAAAAGACTTAAATTTAAGACACAAAGCAATAAAAATTCTAGAAAAGAGTGTGGGGAAAACATTTGCAATTATTGGCCTAGGAAAAAACTTTATGAGAAAGACCCTTCCCCACGTGCCCCAGCAATTGCAGCAACACCAAAAATAAATAACTGGGATTTGATCAAGCTGAAAAAGCTTTTGCACAGCTAAGAGTACCATAAACAAAGCAAACAGACAGCCCTCAGAATGGGAAAAGATTTTTGCACATTATGAATCCAACAAAGGCCTGATAACTAAAATCTACAGAGAACCCAAATTAAACAATAAGAAAAGTGCAAACAACCCTCTCTCTAAGTAGGCAACTGATTTGAACAGAAACTCCTCTGAGGATGACAGATAAATGGGCAACAAACACATGAAAAAATGCTCATCATCTTTTATCATCAGAGAAATACAAATCAAAACCACTCTATGATATCACCTAAACCCAGCAAGATTAGTCCACATCACAAAGTCCCAAAACGCCAGATGCTGGTATGGATGTGGAGAGAAGGGAACACTTCTATACTGCTGGTGGGATTGCAAACTATAGCCCTTTTGGAGAGAAGTATTGAGAATCCTCAAAGATCTAAATGTAGATCTTCCATTTAACCCTGCAATCCCATTACTAGGTATCTAGCCAGAAGAACCAAAATCTTTTTACCACAACGACATTTGCACTAGAATGTTTATTGCAGCTCAGTTCATAATTGCCAAGTTGTGAAAACAACCTAAGTGCCCATCAATCAATGATGGATCAAACAACAGTGATATATGTATGCCATGGAATATTATGCAGCCATCAAAAAAGATGGAGACTTTACAGCTTTTACCAACCTGGATGGAGTTTAAGTACATTCTTCTTAGTAAAGTATTGCAAGAATGGAAAGATGAATATCCAATGTACTCCATACTAATATGAAATCAATATATAAACAATGACTAAGAACAATAAAACAGTGGTAAGTGGCCTAACCTCTCTTTGTCTCGGTATCCTCAGTCACAGAATGAGGCTGTTATAGCGCCCATGGGATTTTGTAGTATTATGTGGGATTAAATACATTCATACATGCCAAATGCTTAGAACAGTGCATGGCTGGTGTTGCTCACCATTACTCATTTCGTTCTTGTTGCAATTATTTTTGAGCTGCTTCAAGAGAAGTTTGTGGTTTTATTCACCTGAAAAAGTCTTCTTGTCCAAAATAAAAAGGAAGGAATTAAAGAAGCAGAGGAAGAGGAAATATCTAACAACAATGTTTGCCCCATTCACCCACCTGGGGATTATGTTAAAACGCAGATTCTGATTCCGTAGGTCTGGAATGAGGACTAAGCTTTGGCATTTCTGACAAGATCCTTGCTAAGGTGCAAGAACCTGGCAGCTCCTTCCCTGCCTCGCCCACATCTCTTACTCTCTCCCCTCCAGGGTCATCTTGAATTCTAGATATTTGGGCAATTCAAGCCCTTGTTGTCATGACAGTTCCTTCAGAAGAAATTTCCTTTTTCAAACAATAATTATAAAATGATTCCTAGCATATGAACCAAGGGCTTTTCATTCTTCATCTTAAATCCTCATAAGAAGCTTTGTAAGGATAAGGATGTGCTAAGAGTCTCATTTTACTGATGAGAAAACTTCTTTGAGAGCTAAAGTAACATGCTCAAGGTCAAATAGCAAGTGGCAAACCTGGAATTCAAACCCAGGACGTTTGAAGTCCTCACACCCAGGGCTTTCTCAGACACTGCTGTTTCCCAGCAGATCTGCCTCTGTCAGGACCTAGAGGGCAGACAAGGAAGTGGAAGCAGAGTAGGAAAAAGTGGAGGGTGTCTGCCCTGCACCAGGCTGTGAAGTGACTCAGGTTCCAGGCCAGCTGTTTTATGGAGAACTATGGTGGGCTTGTAAAACCTGAGTTCCCAGGACTTCCAGCCAGCCACAACCAAGAGCCCTACAGAGCCCCGTTTACTCAGGTCTTGCTTATTTGGAAGTAGAAGGTGTGTGGTAAGGTGTTTCCCAAGGCCCTTAGCTCATTTGTCAGGATACTTTATAAAAAATGAAAAAGAGGGCTCGGCGCCTGTAGCTCAGTGAGTGGGGCACCAGCCACATACGCCCGAGCCAGCAGGTTCGAGCCCAGCCTGGGTTTGCTAAACAAATATGACAACTGCAACCAAAAAATAGCTGGGTGCCCCTGTGGTGGGCACCTGTAGTCCCAGCTACTCAGGAGACTGAGGCAAGAGAATCACTTAAGCCCAAAAGTTTGAGGTTGCTGTGAGCTGTGATGTCACAGTACTCTACCGAGGCGACATTGTGAAACTGTCTCAAAAAAAAAGTATATATATATATCTGAAAATATATATATATGATAACTAATTAAGACATACTAAGATTGCAAATCAGGAGAATTTTAAAGTGGCAAGGCTAAATGAAATAGACACCACATTTCTATTTTATCTGCTAAATCTGTGGAAAACTCTACCTATTCTTTAGATTGTAGGTTTAGGAAAATCAGCTGTGGAGCACTGACAAAGCAGAAGGGATCCTTTCCTTCCCAGTCCACATGAGGTGGCTTCTGAGATGACCTATGGGTGTAAACATAACCACATATGGTAGATTGGATGAGCAGTATACAAGCTGGTTCATCACTGACCCTCCATCCCAAACAGCTGGTGCCTCTGTTTTGTCCTGCAGATGTATGTTCATAACTCAGTTACAGCCCTTGCCAATCACATTACAATTTGTCTATTTCCATGTCCATTTTTCCTGAAATAACTCTAAATTTCGTTTCTTTGCACATTTCCTTAACATTTCTCCTCACATCTATGAATGCTGAGTACATACTATATGATTTTGGGGGTTTGGGGTGTGTACATTTTGTGGGGAGAGGGATACTATATCTATCAATTACTTATGTTATTATTAAAATAATTTTTCAATTAACTTGTTTTCTTTTTTAATTAAAAAATTATTTATAAATGCTTACATCACTCCCATGATTAGAAAATCAGGATAATTTACCATAATTATATAGTAAATTTAAGAATAAATAAAAATTGAAATTTAAAAATAATCCATGCATCATCTAAAAATCATTGAATATATTATGTTGGGATATCTATCACTTTGGGCAAAGCTGCTCTGGAGGATGTGTTTGTCTATTTCCAACACTTTTCTAATTTCCTGGTCATTTCATGTTGAATGGATGAAGCCTAAATCTGTTCCATAGATGTTTCTAGTGATAGGCAATGCTTTCAACTGAGGTAGTCAGGTATGATTTTCATGAGTAACATTTGAGCCAGACTTCTGATTTTGAGATGTCATTAGACAAGTACCAAGGAGATGTCAGAGCATCCCAAATGTCTCCCGACCAGGCACACAGGTGAGAAAATGGCAAGGTCCGAGAAATCTGGGATGTGCTGATTTTACAGAGGCAGATTTAGTAGCTCTTAATGGGTCACTTCTCCCAGGGAGAGGGCTCTCGCTGACTGGGCATAATGGTGGGAATTCCCAATTTAGGGAAAAGATATATAGGGTGAATATTTGGGGGTGGGAGTTTGGGGGAGAATTTTAGCCCCCCTCAAATCACATTACTAGAAAGTTCCTTCAGGCAAGGATCAGGAAGGAACTTCTCATGTCACCTGTCAAACTACAAGCGCATAAACCAGTCAACTGGACACTTAGGATGACATTAATGAGCATTCTGAAATACTAATGTGGAATGCATTCCTGAGAGGTTCTCAGGAGTGGAATGTCTTCTTTCTTTCTTTTTTTTTTTTTCTTTTTTAGTGTAAGCATGGAACAGTTTGTTGAGGGATAGAAAGATAGGTTTACAGAGTAAGAGCGAGATACAGGATTATAGAGCAAGATACATTTGCCATAGACAGCAAATGGGCCTCCATTGCCAGGGCAAGTAGGCAAAGAGGCCAGGAGTGGAATTTCTGATTGAATCAAATATTTGTGTTATCCATGAGCACACACTCTTCCCACTAAGGGAAAAACAATTTAAAGCCTATGCAATTGCTTCCAAATATATTTAACTGATCATTTGTCCCCATTTGGCTAAGCTGTTGCTTGGGTATGACTCCCTAGAAGGTTTGTTATCGTGAAATGCACAATGAGTAGGTTGAATAAATGTTCTTTTATCTTAGCTGTGTTTGTAATGGTGTTCACATACAGAACAAAGCAGTAGTCCTTCTGAACACCTTGGTTACCCTTTGGATAAAGCAACTTCCTACCCCACAGAAGGTTCAGCACAGAAGTTGTGGTTTCCTCTCTGCACAGCCCTTGAAATACACTAGATCATGACCTTGTATGCCTTCAGCATAATGTGGAATAGTCAACAAGGTCTGTTATGACAACAGATAATATACAATAAAGGAAGGGGATGGGGCACAAATTTGTGCTAGATGAAAATTTCTCAAAAAAAATTTTAGAGGGTATAACTGAGAAGAAAAAAAATGAAACATTACAGGAAAAAATTGAGCCAGGGAGATGTATTTGATTAAGACATAGAAGCTATTATCTTGAAAGGGAGTGCAAAGAAACCTTCCCATGCTATAAGAGGGCCGGAGTGTCTGAAACAGTGAGATTTGGATGCCTCTAATTCCTCTAATTCAGTGATAATGTCCCCTTCTGCACACGCGATTGCAGAAGGAGCTCGGGTACCCAATGAGTCAAGTGTTTGCAGATGCATCAGAATTAGCCACCATTTAAGAAACCCACCATCTTTCAGAATGAATTTCCTACATGTCACAATAAGTTCAATTGAAAATAAAAGAAAGAGATTTTATGTTACTTCTTTGCTATACACATCCTCCCACCTGTAAGTTGGATGTTTCAGACTACCAAATGCTGAGGGAATTTACCAAGGCATATTATTAGTGCCAGCTCACCACCACATGAACACAAATAGGCAAGATTTGGAGCACTTCAAAACTGACTGCCTAATTTAAAATTGCTTGAGTGTAGTTAATCAATATTTATTTGCTTTTTCTAAGAGATGAAGAAAGCATATTATAGCGCTGATTTCATCATTTATATGTTAAAAAAGAGTACAAAGACAGTACAGTGGTTCCAATGATAGGTTTTGGAGGCAGAAATATCTGAAGTATGAATACTTATGAACTGTAGCCTTGGGAAAGTTACCCAACATCTACTTCACAATTTCCTCAGCTATGAAATGGTGATAAGAATAGTACCTGATTCATAGAGTACATCGAGAGGGAATCTAAAAGAGAACAGTTCATAAGACATGGCAGAAGCTCAGTAAGTGCTCCTGTTACTATTACTTTCTCAAGATTTCTCTCTCTTGATCTTTTTCTCTCCTTTAGTGCAGGCAAGGGTTATGTTACCAGTCAAAGCCAGTGTTGTAAACTCTGAAGCCAAATGATGCCACAACAGGTAAGGTAAGCACGAAGGTAAGGTGAGACGGTCAGGATTTTTAAGCAGATTTTTAAGACTTTGAACACCAGTAATAAAGGGCAAAATATCTATGTCAGTGATTATTACGTTGTACGTAGAACAGTGTCTGCTCTATCAAAAGGGAATGGACATATGAGCCTACTGTTGCAGAGTTCTCCAGAAAAATCTAGATTCTTTTAAATGGTGTGTTTCTCAATTTTTAAATGTTGGCAATGCCTTCAATATAATGGATTTATTTCTTTCTTTTAAATTTAACAATAGGCCAGCACAACAAGGGAAATAAAATGGGTATTTGGGTTGAATTTGGCCCAGGAGCCATCAGTTGGCAATTTCTGGATTAAAGGACATTAAAATGAAAGGAACCTAAGATATCTCTGAACAATCACTGTGAAATATGATTGAACCTTGTTGTCAGAGGACTAAGCCATCATGTTTTTTCTTACTACTTTGCTGCTATCAGTATTTCTTTTTTATCCTCCATTCATCCCTCCATCCATCTCTCATCTATGCATTTGTACATCATCATGAAGCCTCAATAATGAATTACTACGTATTAAGGAGGACCCACCCTAAGTACATAACAGAATCTCTTGAGGGTTGTGAGCAGTGGTGGTACATGTGAATGGTGGACAGAGTTTGGTAGGCGAAAGGAGGATAGAGACGGAGATGATGATGACAAGAGAGAGTGCAAACACACTCCACTAGCTATAGGACGCCTGGCCTCACTTCTTCCGTCTCTCTAGTCTAGTTCTGGATGTCTGACCTCACTTAACTTGCCCTGTATGGGTCATTGTCCATAATCTCCTCTTCCCAAAAGACCCAGGCTCAAAGATGCAGTGATTTTGTCCTTTGCAGAAGGAAAATAATAAGAAATGGTGCTCAATTCCACCATTCATTATTTCTAGCTCTTCCACTGTCTTTAGGCAAATTTTTTATTAATTTCCTCAACAACATTTTTGGTTCATTTAAAAATTGATAAAATTTAAATGTACATTGTTTTCATTTGTGAGATTTTAATATGAGTAATAAGCAAAGAATGATGAAAGGAAAAATCTGAACACTTGGATGCAGATATGACTCCAGTGGCTGCATCTTTATGACCCTGTGTAGCATAATAAAAATATATATTTGGTCTTTGTCAAGATTCCTAGCACAAGGCTCCTAAGACTCTTGGAATCTCTGAAGTAGTAAGATCATCTTTCCTTTGGTAATGAGATGACTGGTGGCTAGGAGGACTGGTTAGCTTCAGGATAAGTGCTGGTCAAACCAGGAAAAATAAGACATGATTAAAAGTTTGGAATTTTCATTACTCTTCCCCTCCACTTCTTTGAAGAGAAGATAGAGATCAAGTTAATTGCCTGTGAAAAGTGATTTATCCTGTCATGCCTATGTAATAAAACCTTCATAAAAATTGCTAAATAATGGGGTTTAGAGAACATCTGGGTTGATGAGGACACTCATGCACTAGGAAGGTCATATACCTGAACTGCAGAAAGACAGAAATTCCTGTTCCTGAGACACTTCCAGACCCTACCCTACGTACTTTGTTATCTGGATATTCATTGATTTGTAACCTTTATAAGAAATAGTAATAGTGAGTAAAGCACTTTTCATGACTTCTGTGAACTAGTCTAACAGATATTTTAATCTGAGGAGGGAGTAATGGAAACTCCTCACTTATAGTCAGTTGGTTGGAAGTACAAGCAGAAATCTTTGACTTTAGACTTGTATTTAAAGTGAGGGTTCAATCTATGGGATTGAGTCCTTAAACTTATGGAGACTGACACTAATTAACTCTAGATAGTTAATGTCAGAATTGAATTGGATTGTGGAGCACCCAACTGGTGTCCAGAAAATTGGAGAATGGGTTGTTGGTGTGGAAAATCTCTCAATATTCGGTGTCAGAAGCACTGTGGGTAAAAATAACTTCTACCCTGGGTCTGTCTTAAGGTGGACATGAGGTAGGCCATTGATAGAAACAATCTCTAAAATCTTTTAAAGTACATAACAATCATGCCCCATTTCTCTGTGGACTTATATACAAAGTTTTACTCACATTTAGTGGATTATATAGTAGTTGATTGAGCACTACTTATCTGCATGGCAGTGAAAGGCCCTGAGAAGAGTAAAAGGGGACTGAAACCTCTGTCATCCAGAGGCTTATGGATGTTGCTAGCTTACATTCATGTAGCCTACCTACTCTAAAAAGCATTGTCTTATCCATTATGTCACTTGATTATTTAATTGGAAAGGAAACTAAGGCTCAGAAAGGTAAAGAAAATGTGTTTCAGGCTTTGGAGCTTGTAAGTGGCAGAAGTTGGCTACAATTCTTTTTCCCAACTCCCCCTCTTCCAGCCTGGTAAGTAAAAATCATAACCATCATTTCAGCAGTAGCCACCACCTCCACCACTACAACTAATATGTGTGGAGCACTTACGATGTATGTGATGAGAACCATGATCAACGTGCTATATCCCATTTGTGATCCTATTTAATCTTCCCTAAGTCCTATGGGGATGGCTAATATTACCTCCATTTTATAGGCTGTTGACGCTTAGAGAAGAAAATAACTTATCCACGGTTATAGAAATAGTGCTAAAATGGAGAAGTATTAAAAAAAAAACTACTTCCCCTTTACTGAGGTCAGCAGACAAAACAGGAAGTGCCCAGATCACATTCCTCTACATAAACAATGACCTGGCAGCCATCTGTGGGGAAAAGTGCCTTTGTGAGAGCTTTGGGATCCAGGTAAAAGGTGGTAAAACCTAAATAAACTCCTAAGAAAAGCTACTTTGAGAAGGCAGGCCTTCATAATGGTAATCAGCTTGCCAAATGTGGTTCTAGGCGCTGAATAAAAGCCACTTTGCTCTAACTCTGCTTGGGTTGAGGTTGTCCTACAGCCAGCTTTATCTGCCAATGGACCTAGAAGGAGACACCTGTCTGTGTCCTGTGTTATAGCCCTGACCCAACCATGGATCCTGAAGTGGCCTTGTGACTCAGAATCAGCCCAATCCTATAGCAGCCCCAAAGTCAGTCATGCCCAACCCAGGTCCCAGAAGTAGACACACCCTTCCACATTCCCAGGAACAAGACCTGCTGACCTTGGTTATGATTGTGGATCCTGAAACAGCCCTGTGATTCAGCTCTAGCTCCACTCTACTATTGTCAGAGTCAGTCCTGCTTCCAAGGGACCTAGAAACATGTGTCTCTTCATGTGGTAGCAAGTTTTATGCCGTCAGTCCCAGCTGTGGACTCTGAATTAATCTTGTGACTTGATTTGAAATCCCAGACCCCTCTGCTGTTTTCCAGGGGCAAATATTTTTGCCCAGGGATATTTCTGAGTACCCTTGGTAACAGGTTTACCAATCTTTTTCCCAACTGTGAAGTCTAAAATGGTCCTGACCTGGCTCCAATCACATTTTGCCATAGCACAGACATCCAAGAGATGTCTGCTTAGGGACCTAGTGGAAGCCACATCCATCCATTCTCCAGTAACAGGCCTGCTTTTTCATACTTCACAGCAAAACCAGAAGTGGTTCCATGTTCTGGCTCCAACCATTGTCATGGAGGCAGTCCTGCTTACCTGGGGATCAAATAGGAACCATGCCTGCCTGCTCCTACTAAGAAGCCAGGAGCAAACATGTAACCTGACTCAGCCAAACTTGACCAAAATCTTCAAGTAGTCCTATCAAATCTATAAGCCTGGAAGGAAGATGGTCTATGAACGTGTAAGGAGGTCTATATGTGCTGAAACCAGTCTGTGAAGTCAAGAGAAAGTGTTTGATCTTCAAATGCACAGACATCAGTGCAAATCCAGGCAGGTCATAAATAATCACCAAAAGGAAACTAATAAGGCTCCAGTAATTACTCCCAAAGAAATGGAGATCCATAAAATGCCTAGCAAAGAATTCAAAATAATTTTCTTTCAGGAAGTGCAGTCAGATAGCTACAAGAGAACACAGACAACTCAATGAAATCAGGAAAAATAAAAACAGAAGTTCAAAAAGAATATAGAAATTATCTTAAAAATACCAAACAGAAAGTCTAGAGTTGACAAAATGCAATAAAGAAACTGAAAAATGCAATAGAAAACTTCAATAGGAGACTTGATCCAGAAAATTAACTAGTCAAGGAAGAACAAGAAAATAAAGAATTAAGAAGAGTGAAGACCTTACAGGATTTATGGGACACTATCGAGCAAAGCAATATACACATAACAGGAGTTTCAGAATGAGAAAAGAAAATGAAACTCATAGAAATACTAATTAAAGAAATAATGTCTGAAGCTTCCCAAATCCTAGGAGGGATATGGATGTCTAGGTCCATGAATCTCAGAAGTTCCCCTAAAAGATAAATCCAAAGGCTATAACATCAAGATACATTATAATTAAATGATCAAAAGTCAAAGAAAAAGAGAATTTTGAAAGAAATAAGAGAAAGGCAACTCACCAAATTCAAAGGATCTCCAAAAAGCGACTAGTAAATTTTTCAGTAAAACTTTGCAGGCCACAAAAGTGTAGAATAATATATTCAAAGCGCTGAAAGAAAAAAACTAGCAACCAAAGATACTATACCTATCTTATATATTTTTTGGAAAATGAAGGCAAAAGGAAGACAAACAAAAGCTGAGGGAGTTCATCACCACTAGACCTGCCATACAAAAAATGTAAAGTCAGTTCTTCAAGTTGAAACAAAAGGATACTAATTATTAAGGGTAAATATATAGTCAAATTCAGAATGCTTTAATATGGAAATAGCAGTGTGTAAATTATTTTTAACTCTAGTATAAAAGATAAAAATAAAAGAATTAAAAAATTATACAGGCAGTAATTTGACAATAAATATGTATATAAATAATATAAAAAGATATAAATTGTGACATAAATAACCTAAATGTGCCAAGGGAGAGAAATAAAAGTGTAGAGTATTTGTATGTGATTGAAGTTATTTCTAGTAGCTTAAAATAAACTGTTATAATTAAAAGTTTTTTGTATGTAATCCTCAAAGTAAAAACAAAATAAAAATAGCCAGTAAATTCATAAATGATAAAGAGGAAGGAATCAAAGCCCATCACTACAAAGAAATTAAATCACAATGAAAGACAGCCAGAGAAGAAGAAAGGAATAAAGAAAGCACGAAATAGTCAGAAAACAATACAAAATGGCAAGAGCAAGGTGAATGAAAAAGAGCCAGCAAAAATGCTGCCAGTAAAATCTCGCTTTATCTTTAATGACATCATTGGCTGAAAGTGAAGAGATTGAAAACATATTCAATACATGGTAACCAAGACAGGGCAGGGGTGGCTATACTTAAATCAAACAAAATAGACTTCAAGTCAGAAACTGAACTGTCACAAGAGGCAAAGAAGGTGACCATATAATGATGAAAGGGTCAGTTCAAGAGAAAAATATAACAGGTTAAATATGTGTGCTCCCACATCAAAGCACTTAAATGCTATAAAAGCAGATGTGGGTAATAATAAAGTGATAAACAGACAACAATATGATAATAGTAGGGAACTCCAATAGCCTACTTGCTATAATAGATTAAGTCATTCTGACAGAAAATCAACAAGGAAACAGTACAATTGAGTAATACTGTAAACTATATGTAGTTATAGACATATATAGAACTTTACACTTATGGGCAGACAAATACTCTCCTCAAGTTCACATAAAATTTTCTCCAGATCAGATCACATTTGGTCACAAAATAAGTCTTAAAATTTAAGAATGTATAATTTATTACAAGTACTTTTCTGACTACAACAGAATAAAACTAGAAGTAAATAAGAGTCATAAAATAGAAAAATTTATAAACACATGGAAGCTAAAAAATATAATCTTAATTGTTGAGTCCAAGAGAAAATCAAAAGAGAATTCAAAAAATATCTCAAGACAAATGAAAACAAAAATACAACATACCAAAACAAATGGGACACAGGAAAAGCACTACTAAGAACATAGTTGACAGCAGTAAATGTCTACACTAAAAAAGAAGAAAGATCTCAAATAAGCTATTTAATTTTAGACTTTAAGGAACTGGAAAAAGAAGAACAAACTAAGCCAAAAGTGAGCAGAAAAAGAAAAGAATAAAGTCTGGAGCAGAAACAAATTAGAGAATAGAAAAACAGTACAAAAAGAGTTGTTTTTTTAACATAAAGAAAATCAGCAAACCCCTAGCAAGACTAACCTAGAAAAAAAAGAGCATGACTCATAAATAAAATCAGAAAAAAAGAAGACACATCAGTAAAAATGCCTCAGAAATAAAAAAGACCATAAAAGACTATTAAGAATAATTATATACCAAAAAATTAAATAACATAGAAGGAATAATAATTTCTAGAAACATATAAACAGCCAAAACTGGATCAAGAAGAAATGGGAAGCCTGAGCAGACCAGAACAAAAGAAATTAAATCAGTAATGAAATTCTCAGTAGCTCTAGGATTCCTTCATGGTGGATTTGACCAAGCATTTGAGGAGGAATAAATACCAATACTTCTTAAACCTTTCCAAAAAAATAGGACAAAGGACACATCCAAACCCCTTTTTCCAAGCTTGCATTAAGCTGTAACTAAAGGCAGACACAAGAATGGTAAACTATAGGCCAACACCCCTGGAGAATCTTCCATCTGCTTGGGAAGAATATCTATTGAACATGGGTGTAAAAATCCTCAATAAAATACTAACAAACCCAATTCAACAGCACCTGAAAAGACATAAGTGGGATTTATCTCTGGGGATGCAAGAACAATCAAACATATACAAATCAATCAATATGATATGCTTTATTAACAAAATGAAAAATAAAAGGATCATTTGAATAGATGCAGAGAAAGCATTTGGCAAAGTCCAATAACCATTCATGATTAAAACTCTCAAGAAAATAGGTGTAAAACAAACATACATCAAAACAATAAAGGTTACATATATATATAAGAAAAGTCAACAGCTAACATTTAATCAATCTGAAAAAAAGGAAAGATCCCACCCAACAAAAGGATGCCAGTTCTCACTAGTCCTATACAACATAGTACTGCAAGAACAGTTAGACAAGAAAAAGAAATGAGAAGTTTCTAAATCAGAAAGGGTGAAGTAAAATTTAAAATGATCTCTGTTTGCAGATGATATAATCATTTATATAGAAAACCTTGGCTCAGCGCCTGTGGCTCAAGTGGCTAGGGCGCCAGCCACATACACCTAAGGTAGTGGGTTCAAATCCAGCCCAGACCCGCCAAATAACAATGAAGGCTGCAACCAAAAAAAAAAAAAAAATAGCCAGGCATTGTGGTGGGTGCCTGTGGTCCCAGCTACTTGGGAGGCTGAGGCAGGAGACTCGCTTGAGCCCAAGAGCTGGAGGTTGCTGTGAGGTGTGAAGCCACGGCACTCTACCCAGGGGGATAGTTTGAGGCTCTGTCTCAAAAAAAAAAAAAGAAAAAGAAAACCTTAAAGACTCAACAAAACCCCCAAGATCCAATAAACAAATACAATAAAATTGCAGGATACAAAACCAACACATAGAAATATATTGTATTTGTATACACAAACAATGAACTATTGGGAAAAAAAGTTAGGAAAGCAATTTCATTCCCAATAGCAATAAAAAATAGTAAGATATTTAGGAATAAACTTAACCAAACCTATACACTAAAACTATAAAACATTTATTAAAAGAATCAAAGACACAAATAAAAATATACCCCATGCTGATAGATTGGAAGAATTGATAACATTAAAATATTTGCACTACCCAAAGCCATTGAAGCACTTTGAGTAGCACTGTACTACCCAAAGCCATACAGATTCAATGCAATAGCTATCAAAATTACAGTAGCATTTTTTTTCACAGAAATAGAGAAAACAATCCTAAAATTCATAAGAAATCACAAAAGATTGTAAATAGCCAAAGCAATCTTAAGTGAAAACAAAGTTGGAGGCATCACACTTCCTGATTTCAAGATATAGTACACAGCTACAGTAAAGAAAACAATATGGTATTGGCATAAAAACATACAGACCAATGGAACATGATAGAGAGCTCAGGATTATTCCATGCATAAATATGGGCAATTGATATTTGATAAAACATCCAAACATACGCTTTGGGAAGAATAGCCTCTTCAACACATGATGTTGGGAAAACTGGATATTCACATACAAAAAACAAAAATTGAACCCTTATCTCCTACCGTACGCAAAAATCAACTCAACTTTAATCTTGCAATTAAAGATTTAAACATAAGACCTAAAACTATAAAACTAATAGAATACAGGGAAGAAGCTTCTGACATTGGACTCACAAAAACTCTTGAATATGGCACCAAAGCATAAGCAATAAAAGTAAAAAATAGACAGGTGAGCTTCTACACCAAACTAAAAAGTGTTTGCACAGCAAACACTCAACAGAAGGAAGAGGTAACCCATGAAATTGGAGAAAATATTTGCAAACTATATATTTGGTAAGAGGCTAACATCCAAAACATATAAGGTACTCAAGTAACTCAATGGCAAAAACAAACAACCCCAAATTAAAAATGGGCAGAAGATCTACGAGGATGTTTCTCAAAAGAAGACATGTAAGTGGCCAACAATTATATGTAAAGATGCTCAATCTTACTAATCAATAAGGGAATGGAAATCAAAACCACAGTGAGATATCTCATACCTGTTAGGATGGCTGCTGCCAAAAGACAAGAGATAAATATTGTCAAAGATGCAGATAGAAGGAGACTCTTACTGGCCAAAATGTAAATTGGTACAACTATTATGGAAAGCAATACGAAAGTTCCTCAAAAGTTAAAAACAGAACTACCATATGAGCCGGCAATTCCCCTGCTAGACATATATCAAGGAAAATGAAATCAGTATGTCAAAGAGTTATCTGCATGCCCACGTTCCCTTCAGCGCTATTCACGATAGCCAAGATAAGGAATTAGTCTAAGTGTCCAACAACAGAATGGATAAAGAAAATGTGGCATCTGTGCATCTACATGGGGTTTGTGTGTATACATAAGGTCGGACAATTAAGTTCACAACTCATCCTAGACAAAGTGCTACATACCTCTTTACTGAGTATCACTGTGGTCACCTTTGAAGTATTGAGCTTGGGGAGCTAGGCACCCATGGCAGCACCTCGTCCACTCTTTAAAGCATTTTTTCTAGGATGGGTCCATGAACTTAATTGCCTGACTTCATATATATATATGTGTATATACATATATAACACACCTAATATACACGCACCTAATATACACAATGAGAAACCATTCAGTATTATAAAAGAAGGAAATTCTGTTATTTGAAATAAGCCAGACACAGAAGACAAATACCGCCAATCTCATTTACATGTAACATTTTAAAAAGTCAAACTCATAAAAGCAGAGAGTAAGAATAGAGGTTGCGGGGGGATGGGAGTTAGGGGCAGCAAGGTGAGGCTGGTCAAAGCATGAAGAAGTTTCACTCATGCGGGATGAATAAACTTGGGAGAGCCAATGTACAACATGCTGACTATAATGAATGATCCTTACATTATATAGTTGCTAAGATACTTGATCTTAAGTATTCTCACCACCACCACAACAAAAAATATCAAAACTATGTATGGTAATAGACACATTAATTAGCTTCATTGTGGTAATCATTTCACAATGTGTATGTTTATCAAACTATCATTTTGTACACCTTAAATATATACAATTTTTATCTATCCAGCGCACCTCAATAAAGCTGGAGAAAAAGTTCCCACTTGCCTCTTTCCTGTCAATCTCCCAACTCAAAGCAAGAAGTGCTCTTATTTCTATCACTCTATCACTGTGGTTTAGTTTTGCACATTATTGAGCTACATACAAATTATTTCGTTTGATCAGAGAGAGGGGAGTCTGATGCTGACATAGCTCAATGTGTGAACATAGCAAATTGGAGTTATACCAGAAAAGAAAAAAGGGATTGGGGAAATCAGGGAAAGCTTCCTAGAGGAGGGACTTATGCTGGGTATTTATGAGTGGGCAACACTTGTTAGCAAAAATGCTTTAAAGACACAGAGGGTAATAGGGCAATTTTAGAAAATTAAGTATGGGATGAGAGAGAACAGGCTTGCAAAGCCCCATGCACAACCCCAGGGGGCACCATTCACACTGTTACATTCTACTGGAGACCTACTCTGGAGATGTCCTTTCTCATGTGAATAGTGCTCTTGGAGTTGAGTGATGTGGCAGTTTTGAGAGAATGAGTGTAGAAAAGTAGGCTCTAAATTATGGAGGGCTTTGAATACTGCAGCTGATTTCATCCTGTTGGTAATGAGGAATGTACAGAAAGTTTTTAGTGCCCTGGGGAGTTGCATGACTAAATTGGTACCCTAGACATATTCATTATAACAATGGAATTGGGCAATGAGGAAGAGAGAGAGGCAGAGAGACCAATTAGGAGACTTTTGAAGTAATGGTAAACCTCAGTAAGCATGAAGGCAAGCATTCTTTCGATCCAAGAATCATTATCAAGAAAGCCAGGCCTTGCTGACTATATATAGGTGAAGAAGGATAGAGAGATTAACATTAATTTTCTGACTTTTGGAGTTTAAGTGACTCAGAAAGTGGGTACTGATGTCAGAAACATAAAAGTCAGAGGAGTTCAGTGGGGCCATATTGGTCATATTGAGTTTGAGATTAAAGCAAATCATACCAGTAGAAATATATTTGGAAATGTGATTGACTATGGGAAAGTCATAAGGGCCAGAGATTTTGGAGGTCTTCCAATTTGCAGAAAGAGTTGAAATCATTGGGAGCTTATCAGGAGTCTTGTGCCAGTGATTGGAGGAGGGGGGGGGCCATGAGTCTGGGACTTTGATAAAATTCCTCTCCAGGCTACAGTTCTTTAAAGGAAATATGTAAATTCAACCCTGAAATAGAGCTCACCACCCTCCTGAGGATTGTTCCCAACAGAAATAGCTGTGTCCTACACAAAAGGCTCAAGCACCAGTCAGTATCAACAATGTTGACAAAATCACTTTCTTCAAAAAAATTTCTATAACATACAATGACTTATAAAACCCCTGCAAAGTAAATTTATAAGTACCAATTAAAGAGATGGTGCAGACCGGATGGGGGAGCACCACGATTCCCAGATTCTGTGATGTGATGGCCATCACTATCAGGGGTCAGTTTCAGGCAGGAAATCAGACTGAAAGCCAAAATCATTTCTACAATTTTTGATTTTTATATAATATTGTATGTTATTTATGTTTGTCTTCTAAACTTATCAGCGCCACGCTCTAACCAACTGAACTAACCGGCCAACTCTTAAACATTTTATTTAAATTGTAAAAATAAGCAATAATATAAAATCAGGGGAGGAGAGGAGAGACCCATAATTCCTTATAATTATTTTTGCACATACGTTTTTGGATTGTCGTCACTGAATGCACACAGTTATATGTCCCTCTCTTTGTTCCTTTGTTCCTGTATATTCTATGATGGTCTTTAGAACCATGAGCTTAAGTGGCCATGTGAGTAAATGCACCCAAACCAACTGAACCAAGTTCTTAGTGATGGGGATTTAACTTATTTTTGCTTTTTCCAAAGAAATAATGCCTTGCTCAGTGTTCTTGTGGTTATTTTTTCTATATTTTAAGTTAGTTTTACGTGGTAGGCTGCCAGAAATGGAATTATAGGATCAAAGGAGACCTGTATTTTTATGGCTCTTAATATAGGCACCAGAATTAGTCTCCTAGATTTTATTCTGATTTTCCTTGACTCCAGCAATGCGTGAGTTGTAGAGGACCATAAGACCTCTTGTAGCACTGAATATTATAATTTTAAGTGTTAATTTATTACGTGAAAGAACACACTTCATTTTTATTAAAACCTAAATCTCCTTTCAGGTAAGACACTTCCTTTGGTAGCTTTGATTATGCATATGTGGTTGCATTTAAACCACTATTTTCCTTCATATAAGGAGTAACAAACATGCATTTCTATCTAAAACTCCAATCAGCATGCTGGTGGATTTAGTGTACATCTTTGGAGGTTTTATGGCATGTTTTCACTTTTAAAATATATTCATTCAACTTTTATTGGAATCTTGGCATATGCCAGCCTTTCTGGCACACACTGAGATACAAAAAGGAATAGACAAGGGGGACAGGCATTATGAACAAAGGAATGTGGGGTGTGACAGAAAATGATGTTTTCACAGAACTATAGTTGTTCATTATTTTGAACATAAAAGGTACTAAGTCCATTATCTATTGCCATGTAACAAACTACTCTGAAACATAATGGCTTAAAACAACAATGCTTTTGTAGTTCTCACTATTGTGTGAGCTTTGCCCAGGTACGCTCATGCACTACACTCAGCTAGCAGAAGGTAGGCTAGGCTGAGGCTCAGTTGGCACATCTGGGGTGACTGGGCATTTCTCTCTAGGACCTTATTTATTCTCAAGAGGCAGGACCAGTATGTACTTCTTCACATGGGGCCAGCAGAGCTGCAAGAGGGCAGGCCCAAATGAGTCACTGCTTGTCAAGTCTCTGCTTGTGTCACATGCTGATGTCACAGTTGGCCAGGGTCAAGTCCAGCCTTCATGTGGGAGGGGACAAGAGCAGGCTGTGGAGCCTGGAAGTTGTTAGAAAAACAATGCATCACAGGTATAATTAGGGAAACAATGGCAATGAGATTAGACAGACATATCCAATTGCCGCAGCCCTCCCGCACTACCCTAAGTTGAAATGTTGTGTTAGTGCCTTAAGAATGACTGGAAGAATCTTCATAGTTTTGAAGGTGTGGAAAGGCTTTGAGTGAAGATGCCCTGCTCTGATTTCTAGTTTTAGAGAAATGTCTTAGGAAGGCCTACATGAGACTAGACATGAGATAAGATCATAACATTCATTAGCGACAATAGTAAGATTTGCTGAGCACCAGCTATGTGCCAGGGACTTCACAATTCCATCTTGCCCATCCTTATAACGAATGTTTTACGCAATGTAATCAGTTCTATTTTACCAGGTTAGAACTGAGGCTAAAACATCAAATAATATTTTGAGGTATTTAAGGCAAGTTTGTGGGACAGCTAGGATCTACTACTTCATCTGTTTATCATATCTTACAAAAGAATGAAAGGCTGGAAACTGATAGTGGTGAATAGGTCAGTGTGTTTGCTTAAAAAAAAAACAACCCAAACTGTTCTTATTTATTACTCATGGGATTAAACCTTCAGGGAGGAGCAGATGTCGGCTGGTAGATGCTGGGGGTGGAGCAAGGAAGGGACACAGGGAAGGAAGAGAGTGGCTTGACGTCTTTGGCCCAAACATGGAGGGTTTCTTACGACCACTCCAGAGGAAGCAAGGTTTGAGCATCAGGACTTGTCTTGGGGAAAGATGGCAAGTCAAGGGAGTTATTGGTATGATGTGCAAAGATGGATAATGCAATGTAATTTAAATTCTGCATTCATTTGGTGATTTTTTTTTTAAACATTGACTCCCCTCCTCACTTCTCCCTTTCCACTGGCTCTTTGTGGGTGGGTTTCTCTCCTGAAATGCGGACTTCCTTCCTCTTTTGTCTTTTTGTCTTGGTCCCTGGGGAGAATGGAAATTAACTAAGTATGATGGGTGTTCTGGAGGCAGGCTTTGGTCCTTAGCCAAGACAAAACAAATTCCCTCAGGAGTAGCCAAAAGTATCAGCTTCACAACCCCCCTTCTCCCAGCTGAAAGGGTTGCCTGGTTTCTTCAAAATTCCAAACCAGGGCAGTTAAGGTATCCATGATCACACCCAAACAAATCTCTCAAAATCTATTCAAGTATCAATTGACATTTATTAAGCTATGAGGTGGGAGTCAGATTGGAGACACGTAAAGGAGAATAAAACAAAGCCTTTCCTCACAATGAACGACAGGCTTAACGTGGTGGGGTGAGGGGGTCAGTTTTGTAGTAGGAAAACCGTCACGTGAACAACAACTACACTGTAAAGTAGCTTGAAATAAGGGCCAAGTAGACTTATATATAACCTGAGGCCATGGAAAGGCAGAGAAAAAATAATTTCATGAAAGGGAAGGCATTTGAGTTGGTCTTTGAAGGATAAGAAGGGGTTAAAAAGAGCTTCCAAGATGAAGGGCACGGCCTGAGCCAAAAGCGCCTAGAAGTGCCCCACGTGGTTGGGGAATGGCTGGATTGCAGGAGTTAAGAATAACAGATTTGTCATCAATATAAGAAATTTCAGGGGGGTTTTTGAAATAAAGTATATTATTTTCTCTGTAAATTGTCCTCTGATACATCATTCATTCAAATAAAAGTCAAAACATCACTAATCATAGATTAATTTATCTTGATTGGTTATATTAACACAGTCACAATCACCTAGTCCTTAGGTATTTAGCAAAGATGTAACAAAGGGTAGCACATCAAACCATAGTCAGCAATTGTTTGTTATCCCACGTACCTCACCGGGCACATAGCATGTACTTACTATGTGTTTCTTGCCTAGGTGAACGAAGGTTATGGCATAAAAGAAGCCGCTCCAAAACCTCGTGGATTTAACAAACGTAGGTTTATTTCTTGCTTTATTTCTAGCAGGGAAGGCTGCTCATACTAACAACACAGTGACCCATGCTGAAGGAGGTTCCATCTGTTGTCCTGGATAGAGTGCTGTGGCATCATAGCTCACCCCAACCTCAAACTTCGGGGCTTATGCCATCCTCCTGATTAGCTGGGACTACAGGCGTGCACCACCATACCTACCAAGTTCTTCTATTTTTAGTAGAAATGGGGTCTTTCTTCTCGTTCAGGCTAGCCTTGAACTCCTGAGCTCAAGTAACCTGACACCGGCCTCCCAGAGTGCTAGAATCACAGGTTTGAGCCACCCCACCCGACCTATGAGAGTCCGCCTTGCAAATGCTCCCTCGGTCGTCAGGACAGGAGAACAGGGGTTGGCAAGTCCTCCACTGGCTCTTAACATTTCCAACCAGAAGTGACAAATGGGTCATTTTGTCTTGCATTTCATTGTCTACAGCAAGTCACATACTGGACCTTACTTCAAAGGAAGCAAGGAAGATAAAGAGAATCAGAATATTTGTGAACAGCTCTAATGATCCCCATACTGGGTCATTCACATGGCTGGTCCCTTTCACTCAGCTTTCATCTTCTAAGAACACCTAATAAACGCATTTTTGTGAATGAAAATCCCTAAAATACTACTGCTTCTGTGTATATAAGCAGAAAGCTAACTTCTGTACCAGATTTGGTGCATAACTACAATTATTTCAAAATTTTCCTAGCAGAATTCTCTGCTAGTCCAGCAAATCATAGTATTTTGCCTCCAATCACTTTAAATCTCTGTATTGTTTCCATGTCAGTGGCAGCCCACTTGGTATTTCTTGCCTCTTATGAGATGATAGCATTTACTCTAAAAACCTTGTTCAGTCATTGAACATCTTGCAGAAAATCTAGCTAGTGTAGACATATGCCTAGCGCTTGTACTACCATTTTCTATCTTCTGTTCTGACACTTATTAGATGATTGCTTTAAAGCTATTTTTGAAGAGAGGACTTGAAAGAGGAGAATGGATCAATCACTGTTTAGCCTGCCAGACCCTCTTTGATGTACAGCAACCAAAAGTCATTCTCATCACATCACAGAAGGTTTAGGTGAGGCAAGCTTGTGATCTCAGCTGAATTCTTAATACACGATAGGCTGTCTAGTGTCCCCACACAGGGGATGTAATTCAGTTTATAATAAAAGCTCAGTGCTCTTATTGCTGTTACTATACACAGCAGACTTACTATATACCATCTATTGTATTTTTTTGGATGAAAGAAAAAGTATTAGATTATGCCCTGACTGCCTTTCAGTGTCTACTTAACCAATTCACTGCTGCTAATTAGCATCTGGGTACTCTAATAGGGTAACACCCTGGACAATTCTTAGCCTTTTTCACGTAGCAGACCTCCATAACACTATAGTCCCTGTGTGGCCATGAACTAATTATGCCCATTTCATCATAAACATGACTCTGTTTTCAAAGAACTTAGAACATGCCGGCCATCTCATTGTATTAGCCATCAATTGAAATCACAGAACAAAGTAAAATAAGGTTTAAAGATAGCTTTGTATGTTGACCCTTGCTGGAAGAAATGCCCAATGGGCTGAGAGAGGTCATAGATAACCTAGTTTCTCCTCCTCTCAGCCTCTTGCTACAACAATACTTGCCACTTCAGCAGACATGTTATATAATCAATACTCAGATGGCCATGATTGCTGTTGGGCATAAAAAATGCATTCAAAAGGCAGAAGAATCTTCTGGAGACTCCCATTCTATCAACCAAGGAATTCCTTAGGGAGAGTTTTCCCTCCAAAAGCAAACACCCGGAGGAAATGTTGACAATGCCAGGCAGTTTCTAGGGCAGTGAGACACTATGGGTCTCTCTCTCCCCTCAGCAGACCCCGGGACATAGGACCGACTTTCCCTGGTGAGTCAAAGGAATCACTTAGGGCATCCAATTGTTTTCTTTACTGTTTTGTTTCAGAGCTTTCCCCCAACTCCCTAATGTTTTGTAGCACAAGGATAGAGACTTTCTATTACCTATAACCACGCTAATGAATACAAATTGCACATAAGGAAGTTGAAGATACCAAATTAAAAAAAAAACACTCTGGCATTGAATATGAATGAATATTTTTCATTGTAAAGATGAGTAAAAGAATTTGATATTGCTCAGATAATTTCACTCAAGGAGTATAAGATACACCACAATTGGAATGGGAGTAAAAACATTTCATTAAAAAATCATTTAAAATTTGAGGCTCAATAAGACATTCTCTGAATTTAATTTTTTATTTGAGAAAGTAGAGATATGGTTGATTTTTCCAGAGAGTCTGCTTTTATTTTCTGGAGACTCTAAGCAGTTTTGTACAAAGCTAGAATTAGATCATGCTTCTCATGATTAACAAAGCTGTATGTTAAAAACTTTAGAAATACATATGGATAGAATGTACCTTGTTTACTTTATTAAAACCACAACTGTTAGGGGATATGGAATGAGAACACGCATGTTAAAATGCTAACAAAGAAATCTCCTCGCAAGTCTCCCCCCACCCACCCTCCAAAAAAATATTCAAGTAAGCATGTAGGTTTGCAATCAGGCTGCATCAGGGGGGTCAGAGATCAAAAATAAATGGTGGGCCACAACATGCAGAGCTTTTAAAAAATAATGTCACATTCTTTCATTCTCAGCATAAGAAATGGGCAACTTGTTCAGGGCAAATAATTGTTTGAACTGAGGATTTTATTATTAATCTCTGAAGACTGCTGAATTTAGGGTCACAGTAAGGGTTGATTAGGTACAAGGTGCATAAAGCTCTCCTCTGTCGATGCTATTGAAAGAAGCAAGTAATTTAGATTCAGAATTGGTCTTGGATTGAAGCTCACTCCATTACAGACCATTTTCAATTTCAGCTATACAATAAACATCAAGCTCGGCAAGGAAATTAGTACATTTGGTAATGTATTGGAAGAGATGGGTGGGTCTTTGACAAGATGACACTTATCACCAAAGCTTCAGTTAATGAAACCCTTGAGTGGTATCTGCGTTTGACATATTTTGACATTTTTTGAAATCACATCCAGCATTTTTTCCCCCACAATGTTCTTCTTTATGAGAGAGAAAAAAAAATCCACCTATCTTTAAAATGAGTACTGGAGTACCGCAATATTATTGGAAAAAAATTAAAGAGATGCTGCCTGCCACTGACAGGAAGAACAAGGTACTTTCTCAAAATCTTTAAGGAGCCGCAGATTCACAGAATACATTTTATTGCAATGAAGCCCACAATGCATTTCCAGCAGAAGCTTCAAATTTAAGTGAAGCCTGTTTGATCTTACTTCACCTAAAAATACCTTCTACTATAAAATGTGATCTCATTAATGTGACTACAATTTACATGGCTGAAAAAAAAAAAGCCAATTTAGGGTAATTATTTCCCGAACAAAATAGTTTACTGGCCTTTTTTTGTTCCTTTCTGCAAGGAAACTGCTTGAACCTTAGTAAAGGTGGGACTTCTAACAGAGAAAATAATGAAAGGAAACAGGAAATAAAGATCATCTCATGGACAAAAAGAAGTTGAGAAAGAAAAATTGCAAGGAAAAAATAAAGGCACAAAATAAGCAGGGGAAAGCAGGCAAGAAAGACAGCACCGAGAAGGGACAATTTCTGGCCTCAAACTAGTTCTGACGAGATCACATCCCACATTCTCTCCCCAGCGTTCTCACGTTTATGTATAATTAAATGCTGTTTTATTGCCAAGTGTCCTAGATAATGAAAAACCAGAAAAAGAAGAAAATGCTTCCAAAGTGACCAAAAATTCAGGTCCGCACATTCTGAGGAGTGGTTTTTGTTATTTACTTTTTAGTTTTTTTCTGAAAGCTGGGTGAAATTATTATGTATTCAGATATTTTAAATCTCATACAGCTCTATTGTTCATGCCATGTTTTTCATCCAGTGCTGGGAGAACAATTGTAACAAAAAATACAAAGCATTCTAAATGGGGGGGCCTTCCTGAACCCTACAGGACCCGGGGGGCACTTGCAGTGTGGTGGGCCCAGCCGGGTGGTCCCTCTCATCCATCATTTACCCACCACGAGGAGGAGGTCACCTTGAAGTTTGGACCAGGGAATAGGAGAGAGAAGGAGCATGAAGGAGGCAGAAAGAGCAGAGGAAGGGAAGAAACGGCTGCTTTGTAAGAAATAGACATTTTCGAAGAATTCAAAATACGGAGAGGAATCCTTTTAAACCTCAACTCTGCAGGTGATTTCTTTAAACCCTCTTTGAGACCCTTACCCTTTCTCACTTCCATTATCCATATTTAAGACTCCAAATCCTGCAGCTAAGGAGGAGGAAATAAAAACCCTTCTGTATCAGCTCCAGGTCTTAATATTGTCATCTAAAAAAGCCGCATTCGACATTTGGCTGACTGCAGACTCTCCTCCTATGCCCTAAAATAATAATTCTAACATTGTGTAAAATTCAATGAACATCTTAGAATTGTTCGGCCATCTAATAATCCAGGGTTTGATTACTATGGCTACCGTTCCTCATTCAGCCACACCCACCCTACAGGTGTGGTAAATTAGTGGTGTGAATTGGGCTTAAGGAGAACGATGTGTCATTTGACCAGAAACAATGGCATCATAGTTCAGCTGTTTTTAATATCACAGTTATAGCCCTGTAGACAAATATGCTCCCTAGAAGTCTTCTTTGCACTTTGCCAATTTAAATAATAAAACTGAAAAAGCTAAGTTAGAGTGGAGACTATTAAGATATTCACTGATGCCATTTAGCTGGAAGGCACTGGAATGGCCGAGTGGGTCATTGGCCATAGCAGTTGTTCAATATTTTGTCACCTACCAAATATTTACCAGAATGGTTGGTCATGGATAGAGCGCTTATTTTAATCATAATTGATTTGCATTTGTGTATTTAATTTCTCCCTGTCCTGTTCAACACTCACCTCTTGGGAGAGAAACAGACGGTTTCTCTGCTTAGGGCAGTTCTTGCCACGTACTAGCCACTTAAGAAATACATTTTTTTGAATGAATTGAGGATTCCCCACAAATTCCCAGTTTGGGAGTTGTGACAGCTCTAGAAGAACGATCACTTTCATCTCTTTATGGCATTACCTGCTTATTCTTTCAGAGAAATTCTGGCATTGACTACAGTAAAAACTAGGGAGCATTTTGCGCTGAGAATCATTATTTGATCTCCCTGTTTTTCAGAATGCTGTCCCTGCCATCAGCTTTGCCTGACGTCCTGGAGTTCAACGTCTTTAGAATTAAACCTCCAGCCTTCTGCAGGGCAGAGAAGGAGCTGGACACGGCTGCCTGGGACGCAGGCGAGGATGGGGGAAGTGGCAAATGACAGGATTTTAACCCTCCTGTTTTCAGCGATTACCTAACACTCATCTTCACAGGGCCATTGTGTCTACAATTACTGAGTTTTTCTGGAGTAATTTAATTCAAATCATCTCGAGAGTCTGGGCTTCCCAAGTTGCCAGTTTAGGTTTCAGTTTTAAACTCAACATTTTGTTATTTCTCCTCTTCTGTTGTCTTTATGTCGTTTCAGTCGCTCTACTGTCATTTTAGGGTGGATTTTGGAAGAAGCTCAGGTCAAAGCATGTGTTTGGTTTATTATTTCATAGGCTTAATATACTTCCCCTGTTTTATGATTATGGAATGTCTAATACACATAAAATACATTTATACATGGAATACACATATATGTGTATGTATATAGCCTGTCCTTGGAATCTGGGCGGAATCCCCACAGTCCCCCTACCCTTGCTTGTGCAGGTGCTCAAGCCTTTTACAGTCAGCTCTCTGACTCTACAAGCTCCCGTCTGTGATGGAGAGCGCCAACTGTGTATATACACGTCCACATACATTATATCAAATATAATCTCTCTGTCTAAAGTATATGCAAAGTAAAAGAATGATAAAATGAACACCCATGCACACTACTGGACTTAACAGATCTCCATGTAGGTTGGGCATAAAAGCTCATACATCAGCACTTTGAGAGGCCACGGCAGGAGGATCCCTTGAGGTCAGGAATATGAGACCAGCCTGGGCAACTCAGCTATTTTTTAAAATTAGCTAGGTGTCATGGAATGTGCCTGAAGTCTCAGCTACTCAGGAAACTGAGGCTAGAGGAACCCAAATTTGGAATCACGGTTACCTTCAGTGGAGAGGCAAGAGGTTACATGGAGGGGCACACGGGATGTTTCTTTCTTCTTTTCCCCAGAAACAAAGTCTCACTCTGTCGCCCAGAGCTGGAGTGCAGAGGCATGACCACAGCTTATTGCAACCTCAAACTCCTGCGCTCAACCCATCCTCCCACCTCAGCCTCTCGAGTGGCTGGGATGACAGGCAGGAACCACCACACCCTCTTGATTTTCACCTTCCTGCAGCTTCACCACAGCAGAATGAATTGCCATCTCTCTTCAGCTGCTAGTAACAATTTCTTTGCTACCTACAACTTTGCCACAAAGCCGGCCGAAGTTTTGCTATGATAGTATCTACTTTGAAGTAGTAATATATAAGTATCAGTTGCTTACAATACCAAAAAAATTATTTTGTGCTCATATCATATCGTTCTTTCTTGGTGCTGGGTTGCTTTTCCATGTCCTCTTCCAGGATTCAGGTTTGGAAGAGCAGCCCTAATCTGGGGCTTTGAATTAGAATTTGGCAAGGTTACTGGAGATCAATCTGGGACAGGTCATGTTTGTGGCCGATGGAGGAGGGGAATGCCAGAGCCATGCAATCACTCCAAGTTTCTTCTCAAAAGTGACAAATACCACACCTGCTGACATTTACTCAGTCACTTGGCTGAGATTGACATCAGTGTCACAGGAAGTGCTATTCACAACAAAGGGAGAAAGGACAGTAAATATTTTGAATAAATAATGTGATCCTCCACAATCCCTGAACATACGAGGTCAGACGACTGAGTTCATGAACTCATTATAGAAAAAGTGCTGCCTACTTCATTGCCAAAGATCACTCTGGTCACCTTCGAAGTAGTCCCCTTGGCCATCTGGGGACCCCAGTGATATTTAGCAATGAGGTATGCAGCACTTTTTCTAGGATGAATTTTCTAGGACAATTAGGAAATTGTCTGACCTCCTATATTGCTTGTTTTGTATGATTTTGAACTTTATATGTGTGTAAGAAAGTCATAGAATATGTATTATTTTGTGCCGTAACTTTAGAGCTCAAGATTTTACTTGAGAGTTTCATCCCTGTTAATGTCTATATCCCCAGTGCTGTTCACTCATCCCTGCTTCACAGTGTGTCGTTGTATAAATAGACCAAAATTTAGCTATTTGTGGTAGTAATATTACTATTTTTTACACCATGCTGATAAAAACTCTTGCATATGTTTTCAGTGCCAACATGAAAATGTTTTTGGAACATAAGCAAGAGTAAAATGTTTGCGTTCTACAGTTTACACACCTTCAAATGTGTTAACTAATACTAGTTTTGTTTTACACAGTAATTACAATTTTTATTTCAGCCAAAGATAGTTAAGAGGTTTTATTGTTCCACAGCCTTGACAATACTTAGTATTGTGAAATTTTAATACAATTGCCAATCAAACGAGTATCTCATTGAGACTTCCATTTGTATTTCTTGGTTCACGTTGCTTTTGTCTGTGGGCCACTCCTATGTTCCTCCTCTGTGAAATGTCTATATATTTCTTTGGGGCACTTTTTAAATAGATTATTTATAACTTTTTAATAATTGTAGGAACCATTTGATAATGTTTTGTATTTTCAATTTTAGTCTCTTGTTGGTTACATGTGTTTCAAATATATTCTATTCTAATTTTGGCTTGACTTTTCACATTTGAAATGGTGCTTTTGATGAGGGGAAATTTTAATGTAGATGAATTCATCAATATTTTCCTTTATGGTTAGTGCTTTCTGTATCTTGTATAAATAATCCTTCTCCACAATAAGTACATACTATCATTTTCTTATGACAATTTTAAGGTTTGCTTTTTGTTATGAAGTCTAATCCACTTGGCATTTATTTATGTGGATAGTGTGAGATAAAAGTTAAACTTTAATTTTTCCAATTGAAAATCAATTTTATACACAGTTCTCATTGTATCCTATAACATTTGTGTTGTTAAGAATGTATATTCTAAAATTATTATTTCTAATTGTATAAAAATGCAATACATTTTTGTAAATTGATCTCATAGGAACCTTGATTGATCTCCAGTAACCTTGCCAAATTCTAATTCAAAAAACATATTTTAGATTTATTTTTGAAGAGTAATGTCATGGGCAAGTAAGGACAGTTTTGTCTCTTGCTTTCTAATCCTCAAATCTTTTGCTTTACTTTATTTTTTAAAAAACCTTTTTTCTAATTTAACTGTGAGGATTTTAATCTTAAATATTAGAAGTATTGACAGTGAGTCTCATTCTCTTGCTCCTGATTCTAAAGTAAGTGCTTTTAAAATTTCACCATTAAATATTACATTTGCTGTAGTTTTTTTTCTTTTTCTCCTTACTCTTTGAATGTGACAAATTATATTAACAGTTTTTTTCTAAGATTATATTAACTTTACATTCCTGGATATGTCTAGTTTGATAATGGTATTTTATTCTTTTATATATAGGTGGAAATCATTTGCTAATATTTCATTTGAGATCCGAGCATATTGGAGTGAAGTTTGCCTGTGATTTACCCTCCTTGTATTATTTTTCCACTCGCAATTATGTTTAATATCAAATCTATACCACGTTCATAAAACAAGTTGAAGAGTATTTCCTATTTTTCTATCTTCTGGATAGAAACCTGGAATTAATTATTACTTATGAGTTTATTGGAAGGTTCTTAGAAAACAACCGAAGTCTGTTTCCTTTATTTTTCTTTTTAAAGACTCTTTATTGTTGACTTCATGACTGTGTGGTCATAGAACGACCTCATTCTTTAGTTCTTTTGAGTCAGTTTTGATAAAATGACTTTTTCTATCTTTTTCTCTTTTGCATAGTTTTCAAAATTATTGAAATAAAATCTTTTATTATATTTTCTTATTTACTTTTAAATTCCTGCTTCATCTTTCATTATATCCTCTTTTCAATCCTAACATGTTATTTATCTATATCTGCCCATTTCATATTTTTATAATTAATCTTCCTAATAAAACATCTGTTTAATTAGTCTTTCCACGTGATCAACTTTTGGCTTGTCTTTTTTTTATGCTACCTCTTCTATACATTCTTTAGTACTCAAATTAGTGATAGGCCACAGGGATGAACAAGGCTTTGATACAGCAGTTTCCAGAGGTAGTAGTGAGGATAGTAAACAAGGTAATCTAAAAAAACTACTTGCTTACATCAAAACAGGGAATATGATTTAGGAACAAATCATTCTTATCCCTGTTTTTCAATTGACCAGACTCTCCTAAGTACTTTTTCTATTCATTCTTCTTTTTAATTATGAGTTTAACACAGGAGTTGATTGCAAGCCCTACACAGTCTTCTAATTCTGGAGTGAATATTTGGGCTCTCCATCTAAATTTTCTGACATCGAAATTTCTAGTGAAAGTAGCAAAGTAAACATATGGCTTAGGATCTGAGAATCGCATATGGTTTTATGGGTTTTAAGAAAAACTGTGCTGTCAAAAGTAAAATACAAAAGATTTTATTACTATATGTATGATGTAATAAAGCTGACTTGAAATTAAAAACAAATATAAAGGAAAAACAGTACAAAGAGGATAAATTAGAGGCTAATTTCACTCAAAGCTTATGGGTAGACATAATAGAGACTCTTGTTTGGGATGGAACCACAAGGAATATATTTTAATAAACCAGAAGTAGATGAGTTCTGAAAGTCAGCCTTGAATCACAGTAATCATTGATACTGAGCTGAGGAAATACCAGATTGCTAGAGCCTTCAGCATTCAGTAGGGCTTGTGCCCTCAGATGATTTGCAAAAGCCCTCAGATGCCTTTCTGGAAGAGGCTAACTTGGGCACAAAATTTTTCTGGGAACAATTTTAAGTGATATTATGTAGCACTTAATTTAAAAATAGCCCCATGGAGAGAAAGACAATACAAATAAATCTCAGCAGAAACCATCAGCAAGAGGAATTATTCTGTAAGAGTTTCAGAAATTAGAAAGTTTGATAAAGAGATTAAAATAAATCTGCTCACCATGTTCTAAATGATGATGAAAGAAAAGATTAAGACTTATTTCAGAGGGAAAAAGTAAATGGAAACTCTAAAACTGAAAACAAGAACTAAAATTAAGAATTTAATGAATGGGTCTAATAGTTTATATACAACTAGAGAAAGGCTTAGTTAACTGGACTATTCTCAGTAATGCTGTCTAAATAAAAGGATAGAAAAGATATAGAGGCTACATTGAGGTGGTTTAATATGTAAATGAAATCCTAAAATGAGAGATGGGAAATGATGGGGCTGAAGAAAATGGAGAGGAGCGATACATTCAAGTTGAAGCAAACTTAGAAGCAATAATAGCTGAGAACTTTTTAAAACTAGAGAAAGGCAGCAAGCTTGTAGATGCATGAAGCACACAAATCCCAGAAGAATAACTGAAAAAGAAACAAAAAAGAAAAAGAGAGAGAGAGAAATCTACATTGAACCACTAAATGATAAAACTGCTTAAACTTCAAAATGGAAAAAAATCTCAAAGTCAGTTCCAGAAAGGGTAGCAATCACACAGCTAACTGCTTAGTAGGAAAAAAGGGCCTCACCTAAGAATAAAATTATACCTTCAAAGTGTTGAAACATTTGTCAACTTTATAACTTTTGAACTTGATTGAAAAAAAATTCTTTTCAGATCCTCAAATAAAATAATTCCCCAGGAACAAACATACTAAGATAAATACTAAAGGATATTCTCCAAGAAGAAAGGGGAAAAGATCTCACATGCAAACTTGGAATTGCAGAAAAGAGATGAAGGGCAGCAGAAACACATGTGATAGGAGTCTCACTCCATGTTTGATGTTTGCTGAAAGGTTTGAAACTTCACTCCCTCCTTCTTTGATGCTAGGGCCAGGAGTGTCCAACCTGCAATCTGTGGGCCGCATGTGGACTGTTTTGCTTATCTGTGGTGCCCAGTATCATGAAAATTATGTGCAGACCTTTTTTTATTGATCTTTAGCTTTAGGTAATGTTTGTGTATTTAATATGTAGCCCAAAACAACTCTTCTTCCCTGAGGCACAGAGAAGCCAAAAGGTTGGACAGCCCGGCACCAGTCAAGCCTCTACTGATATGGAGGAACACTCATCCCAGACTGACTTTTTAACTACCATGAAAACCAGATTTCTTTTCCTAATGTCTCAAGATATTTTTGGATCCCCTTAAGAGGTCTGTCACACTCTCCTCAGACTAATAAACCTTTTCATAATCTCCTCATATGTGTATAGCATAAGCAGCCCAGATCTCCAGCTGGATGGTGAGGGAACATCCAACTTCTGAAAAGTGACCACAAAAGCTAAACTAGTGAGAAAATCAAAATAATTATTGACTATGACAAAGAATCACAATGGTATTTTGTTAATTTTTTTGTCATTGAATTTTAAATACATAAAAAATAAAATAGAAACCAACTAATGATATTTACTTAAAAATGAAGAAAAATAGACTTAAGTACTTTCAATTGAAATGGAAACATATGAAATTAAATTATCCTAATGTCTCTGATCTACTTGTATTGTCTGAGTAGAATCTCAAAGAACCAAATAATGTTAGATTTTGATAAGTTTTTTTTTCTTAGAGACAGAGTCTTTCTTTGTTGCCCCCTGTAGAGTGTTATAGAGTCACAGCTCACAGCAGCCTCCAGCTGCTGGGCTTAGGCAATTCTCTTGCCTCAGCCTCCCGAGTAGCTGGAACTATAGGCACCTGCCACAATGCCTGGCTATTTTTTTGTGGCAGTTTGGCCGGGGCTGGGTTTGAACCTACCACCCTCTGTATATGGGGTGAACCTGTGGCTCTACCCACTGAGCCACAGGCACTGCTGTAGATTTTGATAAGTTAAGAATATAGAAAGACAAATATTACCAGAGTGAATTAAAAACTGTATTCTGTTTATGATACATACCTAAAATATACATATTTAAGAAGATTGAAAGTTAAAAGATGAAAATGATTTACCAGCTAAAAGTCTGTGTAACCACCATATCAGATAAAGTAAAATTTGAGGCAAAATGTGTAAAGATATTTTATGACAATTTTATATTCATATTTATATAATAAAATAGCCTTAAAGCAATAATTGACAGTTCAAAGACAGAAGACTCCACAATCACACCATAAAATGATAACACATTTCTTTATAATAATAAAGCAAGCAGATTAAAAATCTGTTAGGACATAGTAGAATAACACAAAGAGCAAACAACCTAATTAATATACATAAAACAATATATTTTATACCTGAAAAACATATGTACATTCTTTTCAAGTACATTTGGAACCTTACAGAAATTTATTATATAGTGGGTCACAAAGTAAGGTTCTACAAATGTTAAAGAACTGAAATTATAAAGTATATCTATGGTCAAAACACAATTAATTTAAAAATCAAAAATAGATGTTTCACTAGAATAACCTTGCTCATTTAGAAATTAAGAAATATACATTTATGTATACCATGGCCCAATGAAGGGAACATATTTTTAAATTTAAAAATGTTTTTAGTTAAATGATAATGAAATTACTAAATATCAAGATATCCAAGATACAGCAAGAGTCATGGGAAAAAAATTGTAGTTTTAAAAGGATATATTCAAATATTAAAATCTGATAATAAACGAACTATCCATCTATCTCAAAAAGTTAGAGAATAACAAAACAAAATCCAAAAACAGTGGAATGAAAGAAGAAATAAAGACAGAAATAAGAAATAAAGACTATTTTAACAACAGAAAATAATGATATATAAAATAAACAATAGAGAAAAAATAAAATATCAGCAATGGAAAGGAGGCATCACTACAGATCTTATAGATACTAAAAAGATTACAGAAGGTATGATGAGTAACTTTGTGCCAAATGAATTTGAAAATGTTGAAGTAATGGAAATTTCTAACATTACTTTATAAGACTAAAGTAAGACAAGATAAAATACGAAACTTGAATGGCTCCATATTCTTTGCTATTATTCTTTATATTTGATAGTAAATTCAAGCAAACTCCTCCAGAGATTAAAAAATGGAACACATTCTATCTTCTTTTAGAAAACCAAAATAGCCTTCATATTGAAATCCAACAAAAATGTCAGGAAAAAGAAAAATTACAAATAATCACATTCATGACCACTGAGGTAAAAATTTTAAACAAATCACTAGCAGACTGAAACCAATAATATGTATTTACTAGTTTGTCTAGGAACTAGTCTTGAGATTGACACATTTCAAAACAGTGATTAGTACAATTCATTACATTAGTATAAAAATTTAAAAATTCATATGTTTTAAATAGATGGAGAAGTAGCATTTGATAAAATTCAGCAACTATTTATTATTAAAAACCTTTACCAAACTAAAACCAAGAGGGAACTTCCTTAATTCAGTAAAGGGCATGTATTAAAAACAAACAAGCAAAACCAAGTCAAACAACAACAAAAACTGTAATAATAAATCATGAAAGTTTTTACTTTAAATATGGACTAGGACAAGAACACCAGCAATCACTGATTTCAGTCAATATTGTACAGGTGTACAATGTGGAAAGGAAAGAAGGAATAGACAGCAATGGATTAAAAAGGAAGAAATAAAACCTTTATTCACGCACAAAATATGACTGCATACATTAAAAATCAAAAATGATGTATAAACTTTAAAATTTATACATGGATTACAGAAGATTATGGGTACAGATTAAAATAATCTTTTTTAAAGAACACTTTTTTTATATCAACAAGAAACTTTTAAAAAATAAAACCTAAAATCTTTACATATAATAATAGATATCTTATATTTAAATTTACATATATCATCAAAAATATAAAATTTCTCAGAATAAATTTAAAGAAGATGAGTAGGATTTTCATGAAAAAAGACAAGAAAAGAAGAAAGAACTAATAAAGTATTACTGAGAAAAATTAAAATTCTTAATGAATGGAGAAATGTGTAATGCTCATAGGCTCAGTAAGTCACTACTGTAAATAATATGTCAATTTTTCTTAAACATCTATAAATTCAATGCATTCTAACTCAAAATAGTTATAGCAGGGTGTGTATGTGTGCATACGTGTGTGCATGTGTGCGTGCATGTGTGTATGTGTTTGTGTATGCATGTGTGTGTATGTGATACTGGATGAGATTATTAGTGGTGTGTAATGTCTAGCTCACACTAGCTCATACCACCTCATGACATCCAATTCTTCAATATTCATGAGTTTTGGAATTATTCTTTAAACACCCAGTGGCTTAAAACTAGCCATGTGGGAGTATTTGCCTCATGGCAATTGTCAAACACTATGAATCAAAAAAAATTTTCCTTCAGAAAGCTTGTTTGTCATAACATCACTGAGTGAATATATACAGTCATAACATCCCTGAGCTGCTTCTAATGTTGATAAAAGGAAAAGAAAACCAGAATAGTAAAGACATATTTGAAGAATAAAAATAAAGTGGAAAGACACGTTTGCCAGATATTATGACTTATAAAACAGCAAGAATTAAGACAGTGTGGAATCAGCAAAGGTTGAACAAACTGAAGAATGAAACAGAGATCTCAGGCACAGGCCCAATGTTAGGGAATGATTCAATGCAGATGACACTGCAGAGCTCTGGAGAAAGAGTAGTGATTCCTACAAATGGCGCTACAAAATAGTGAAAACTTGAGCCCTAACAGCTTATTCTAAAATGAAGTTCTAGGTAAATTAAGGTATATCATAGATTAAATATGACTACTTAATAGGTTAAACAAGAATAGCAAGTGGAAAATAATACGGAAATGAATTTTCACGACCTCAGATAGGACATTCTTCTTACAAGACAGAAAACACTTATTTTAAACAATTGAAAATTTTGATCATGTTAAAATTAAGAACCTCTGTTCATTAAAGTACACCAATACTTTTCCAAACAAAACAACAACAACAACAAAAGGATAGTATCAAGAATACATAAGGAAATCAATGTGAAAAAGAAAAGTAACCAAATAGAAAAAAAGGACAAGGGATCTGAAGAGGTACTTTATAAAAGCGAATATACAAAAATACAATGGGTACACGATGCTTTTCGTTAAGCATCAGGAACAGGCAAATTACAGCTATAATGAGATATTATTACACACACGGAATAGGGACAGTAGAAGCACCCAGAGCCTTCACATTCTGCTGGTGTCATACAAAGTATAACCACTTTGAAAGTCATTTCCGTCATCTAGTAAAGTGAATATATACATTTCCTACAACACAAAAATTGTTATTTTTTCTTGTATGTTCCGCAGAAATGTGCACATATACTGCAAATATCCCAAGAGAATTATCCAAAACCGTATTATTGTTAATAGCTAAGAGCTATTAACCCATCAACACATCAACAGTACAATGAGTAATAAATTAGGGTATATTCAAGAATACTAAACAGCAATGAAAATGAAGACAAAAGTCATATGCAATAACACAGATAATGAATATCATAAATAAAGAAATAGCCAATGAAGGCCTACTCCACAGTTCCTGTGTAAAACATTAAAATAGCCATCAAAACTAACTTCGTGGCGTTGATGAATGCATCTGAATATAGAAAAACTAAGGAAGAATAAGGAATTGAGGACCATGACAGTCCAGATAATGGTTCTTTGGGGGCACCAGGAAGTAGTGATCACGAAGAAAACACAGAATTTTCATGGTGACAATCGTCTACCTTTAGTTATGTGTTTGCTTACTGAGAAGTCATTAAACTCTGTCTTGTTTTATGTGTATGTCTGTCTAAAGGTGTCATTTAGAAATATTTGTATCATGTGAATCTCGCCCTCTGAAGGGCAGTCAGTATTGCTTCTCTTGGCTCATTCCTTTTTATTTATTCACTTTCCATAATGAAAATTATTTATAAATAGAAAGTACCCAATAAATACTGAAAGGAACATAACTTTTTAAAATTAAGAACTACCCATTAATACACTACTTAAATAGATCTCATATGCTTGGGAAAGCTCTACCCCAGGGTTAGACTCTGTTTTACTTTGTCCTCCCAGCTCTATCTTACCAAGGATCAAGGAGACCGTCTCTGCTGGCCTAGGGCTCTGTCCCTGATGTAAGCCCCACAGGGAAGGCCCAGCCCCATTACCTTTAAAGCTGGGCTCTAACTCTGGTGCAAAGACCTCAGCCAGGTCTGTAACCTATTCCTGCTCACAGAGAGGGGACATCACACAGATAAACCCACCAGGTAAAAGGGAATAATTTCAGGACACTGTGTTGAGTTGGTATTATTTACCGATATTGTGTACTTCCAAATTGCTTTCCATAACAAAAAAAACCCATATTTCTAGTTTTTATGTGGTTCCAGATAGCACTACATGAGAATCCAATGTTGATTCTCACCCTCTGTCCATTGGTTTTATTTGTGTTTCTTCAAAGAGCCATTAGAACCAATTTGCTCAAATTTCAAGGTGGAGCTTTTTCTAAGTTGCTTTGCGCGGGTTCTTAAAACTGATTAACCCTGGACATTGGGTTTATTCCACACGCTACTGTTCATCTCCTACCTCAAAAGGATCTTCTCCTAACCATTGAAGGTATAGTTTGGGGGAAAGTAAATTGTTACTGTTAAATTGGTTCTCTCTCTTCTCAGCTTCTCCCTCTCTCTCCCCATCCTCTCTTTCACACACACATTATTCTTTACAACCGTAAAACTAATAGTCACTTTCTTTAGCATACTAATCAGGTACCTGGAAAACATTCTACAAAGAACTCAAAATGAGAAGAGAGCAACCTAATTGTATCACTTGTCTAGACAACGTTCCTATTATTTTTGTCAACCAATAATTTATTAATTGACTAATATGTATCCAATACTGTTAGATCTTTTTGATGATTAAAAAGGTATTAAATATACCCCTTACTTTTAATGCACTTACAATCTTTATATGGCTTCAATGTGTTTACACAGAGAGAAATGGAATATGTTCTATAATTACACAATATATTTTACACTTGATCTTAGCCAAGAGGCCGAGAAGCGATTACACAATATATTTTAAAATGCAGGCTACATGTGTTATGCTATCATGGTATAATGACTCAGAAAGAGGTACTATTATTTTCCCTATGCTATAGGCAAGAGTCAGAAAATTTAAGTCTTTGGGCAAGTACGAGTCAGTGTTCAGTAAAGCTGACATTAGAACCACATCTGCTGACTGCAATCTTTGTATTTTTTCAGTGTGCCTTCTCTAAGATGTTGCATGGTGTTGAACATGCAGAAGGTACATAGTAATTGAAGATTGAAAAATACATGAAGCATTCACTTTGAAATAACTACAAATAAGAGCTCTATAGGCTGGGCCGTAATCCCAGCACTCTGGGTGGGTGGATTGCTTGAGCTCAGAGTTTGAGACCAGCCTGCGTAATGGTGAGATGCCATCTCTAAGACTAGCTGGGCGTCGTGGTGGGCACCTGTAGTCCCAGCTACTCAGGAGGCTGAGGTAACAGTTTGAGGTTGCTATGAGCTATAACGCCACTGGCACTCTACTGGGGGCAAGAAAATAAGACTCTGTCTCCACTAAAAACAAACAAACAAAAAAAGAAACAGGCTATACAGAGGCTGATTTGTGTAAATTTACTAGCTATAGAGACAATTACTCTCTGAATTTGGGTTCCCCCATAAGCAGAGTCTGAACTAAGGACTTGAGGAGAGAAGGTGAGCCCAGGGAAGGAGAGCCGGGAGCAGTGGAGGGACAAGTCAGAACCAGAAGGGTTATGGCTCAGCACCAAGTTTACAGCCATGGAAAACAGCAGCTTTGATTTACTGATCCACCTGAAAAGTGCTCGGAAGGCCTCAGATGTGCTCACAGGCTCCCTTCACTGTAAGGGTCCCTCCTCTGGCCAGTAAAGGCTGGCGCCTTCTGGTTTATGGCCTTGCGAGGAGGCTGCCAGCTGGAGAGTAGCTGGGGCAAAATTCAGAAAGCAAGTGCTTGAGCCAATCGTCTATTCTAACTGAAGCTAAAATCAGAGGTGGGCTGATGAGATAGGATGTGATGTACCAAGGCTGTGCCCTATAGTTACACACACTGAATTTCTAAAGTTTTTAAAACACCTTGCAAGAGCATGCAAAACTAACGGCTGTACCTTTCAACTTCCAATCAAAGAGCATTGACATGTTCTGCTCTGTTTGTCAACAATTTCATTGATTTTCATGAAATTTACTAAGACACCTTACCTTAAATTTAACTTGTGGCTTAATTCGAAAGGAAGCAGAAGCTGATCTATAGCTGGAAAGCTTTCTCTAGTTTGAATAAACTTTAATAATTTTCAATGAAATTTGATACGAGTGTACACTGATTCATTTAATGTTGATAGAATACCTGTTCTAAGACAGGGGTCCTTATTATGTTTAATCTGACATGGACCCTGCCCTCAATTAGTTCAGAATAAACTCATCACACCAGGAGGCATTGCTGGGCCCTACTGATTCCACAGGAACTGCTAAAGGCAGGACACCTGGCTGGGCCAGCGGCTGACAGCACGTGGGTCCAAATGCGGAGATTTGGTAGTCGAGGCTAACAGAGAGGAGAGGGTCTCTGGAGGGTAGAGTAGCAAGTAACACGTGATGCAGAAGGCAGATAAGCATGACATAAAACCACAGCGAGGGCATGAGGAGCTGGGACTCTCGAGACACAGGCAGAATAACGCACTAAACATCGGCAGGTGGCAGGACCAGAAGCCGGCAGGTTACCAACAATGTGACTCAGGCACAGGGGTCAAGAATATTTTTAAACCTGTAAGAACATTTCAAGTTGCTGGAAGCTAGCTCAGATACAAATCTCAGTGGCTTATTACCACACAAGATTTCTTTTTCAAGCGACACAACCATGCCATGACAAGTTGTCTGGCATCTCTGCCCCTCCTTCCAGGCACAGGCTGACAGAGCACCTGCCACTTGGGGGATTCCTGGATATCGTGATGAGGGACAAGAAGAGGGATGACTTAGACTCTGGAAGTGACGTCTACTACTTCCGCCCACATTCTGCTAGGCAAGGGGCATCATGCGGCCAAATCTAACTTCAGAGGGACTGGGGAAATAGTATCCTTTTGTGAGATGTTTGTGAAAATACTGAAGCCTACCAAACAAGTCTCACCCTAAAAAAGGAAAGAAAAAATGAATATATATACCTACCTGTATATATATATCTACCATATATAAGTATATGTATACATATTTCAATTAACAAAACATTATGTCGAGATAGGTTCTGAATCTGTTCTAAACTGTGTTTTAAAATACTAATACAATGAGGGCATTTCTCAGAATTGTCTTTTATCACAGGTCCCTGTCTCTCTTAAAGACCATATATTTCACAAGTTTTTATTCTATATTCAAAAAGAGCCAGGCCTAATATAAAACATCCCAAGTTGTCAACTAAAAGTCAACATATTAAACCTCCCTCCTTGCATAGAAAGGAACAGGGGTGACCAGGCACTGCAGCTCACGCCTCTAACCTAACACTTTGGGAGGCTGACGCAGGAGTGGGAGGATTGCTTGAGGTCAGGAGTTCAAGACCAGCCCAGGCAATAGCAAACCTCCCCCGGCCCCATGAAGGCTGAGGCTGAACTTAGGAGTGTGAGTGTGAGGCTGCAATGAGCTATCCTGACCATGATGCCGCTGCACTCTACCCCAGGCAACAGAGTGGGACTCTGTCTCCAAATAAACACAGAACAAGAAAGACTGTTCACAGTGCTTTGCTGGTGGGAAGAGTGGGAGGGGTTTAGCCAAGGAAGGTTTGGGTCTTGAATATAAATCAAGTGAGAGGGACGGTCCTAAAGGGACTGAGTCTGATTCCTCCACTGTTCAGAACTTTCCATGTGCAGCCCTTAACTACTTACTAGACGCGTAAGTTTTAATACTTAGGCCTGGCTATGACCATAAACGGCAAAAATGTCCAATTCAGAATGTTCTCGCTTCTCCCACTCTTGTCTGATACTACACCATTTCATTTTAAATATTTTTTAAAAAACTCTCAGCTCTACAAATAAACGACAGCAGGCCCAGGGCTGTGAAGGGCAAATCCACAGCCTCCTAGTGTTTCTGGTCCCCTGTCTTCTTCCCGCCTCTCGCTGACTTTCAGCAGCATTAGCAGAATTTTTGCCTAAAAGATCTAAAAAGTTAAGTGAAGTGTGTTTTAAAAAATTCTCCCAGGAGAGCTTTTCCTTTCTGTTAAAATATATGGATCCCTTCCCAGTCCTTACAGAAATGCAACAAGAAATGGGTTTATTCACACCTATCAGGGCCTACGCCTGCCTGCAATCCTGGTACTCCAAGGCCCATGAACTCATCTCCATTTACATTCTCCTCAATTTCTCCCTGTCCTCCAGCTTTTAGTGTGATTAAAAACATCCTTGCTTCTTAAAACTTTCTGTTTGTTTCACTCCTGTGGCAATGCGCAATCCAGATTCTTTATTTCTCTGTCTTCCTTATATTGATCGACTGAAAGTGTAAAAACGTTCCTCAAGGCTCTGCTCTAAGTGATCTTCCCTTCTTTCTCTAGATTTTCTCTCCGGACCACAGAGTCTGTCCCAAGGCTTCACCTGGGTCCTCTCTGTAAAGTCATTGAAATCAGGATCATTAATCTTGACCTCTTTCCGGAGCACAAGACACTTGCACCAAGTGCAGTGGGCTTCTCAAAACTGTCAATTGGCTGAATTCCAAACTTCATTCCTCACCCCAGAGTTTAAGGTCTCCACCATCCTGCTCCATCTACTTTGCAGGAGGTCCTATTCTATTCCACCCTCAACCCCGTGAAGCAGGGCTCCTTCCCATTCTACCTCTAATTAACACCTTTTCCCATTCTCCATACCCGAGTTCCTGCCACCCCCTTCCGCTGAGCACGCTTACCCATGGTGAACAGGCATGGTTTACCCCATGATTCACAAACTCCAAAACTAAACCAAGTGCTGACCCTGTGGGAGCAGATCTCAAAAGAGATTAACCTGCCCCTGACAGAAGTGTGTTCCATCCACTCCCTGTTTATAAACGTCCAGGATGCTGAATCTCAGGCCTGTTCATAGCTGAACTAGCTTCTTGGATCTTGAGTCTCTGCTTTCTACTTGCTTTTTCAGAGAAGCAACTTTCCCTTCATTATTTCCAAATTCCCTCAGACACTCAGCTCCTGACTAGCCTTATGTCATCTCCTAGAAAATAATCACCTCTCTTCATTTCTGCTTTCTGAGGAGTAAGTAGGAGGCTGTTGGTTCTGCTCGTCCCTTCTTTTGGAAAGTTTCTTCTTTCCCTTTCCTCTCTGCCTCTCGCCCCTCCAACTTTGTTCAGCATTTGATTCAAACACAGAACACAATGTCACACATCAGTAGCCACCTGCAGCAACGGCTTTCGACTTTCTGTGGCCTATTTATAAACAAATATCTTGACATAATGCTCAGGTTAGATATCAAAAGAACCCTTATATAATAAACACAAGCACGTGTGTGATACGCTTGCACAATGGTTAGAACCTTTGGGTTTCTAGCGAATCCTAGACTTACATTTTTCTTTTGATCTGCTCTCCCCAGATAAGCTAATTCATGACTGGTGAAACCACTCTGAGCAGGGCTTCCAGGGGAAGTCATGTGGATTGCATCTCAGTGTCCCAGGAGAAAATCAGAGTGTATGTGAGAGGGTCCAAAAGTCCAGGTTGTGGAAAAGGATTCACTGCAGCAATGTCTCCAAAAAGGAATGGGGTGATAATCCCACCTCCACTTTTTATTCTTTTGTTGATTTCCCTGCAGACCTGTCAAATGAGGTGCTGAGGTGAACCGTCTCCTTCCTAGACCTCCAAGTAGACGTGAAGAAGCCACAACCGCTCCCAGGATAAAGGAGATAAGAGCCGAGGGGGGCAGCGAAGATGCGAGGCGCTGCTGGAGCCCATTCCTGGGTGGGGCCCGGCTCAGACAGTGAGCCACACCCTTTAGCGCCACAATAGCAGCCTGCTTTTTCTAATCTCTGCTACAAGCCCAGATTTCTGCCACATGAGTAAACAAGGCTGATTGTGTTCAGGTTGAGTGGTTTTACACCTGTGTTTATGAGTTAGCATAGGTGTGCAACAAACCGTGGATCCTGAGCTCCGATGAGAATAAAGTGTGTTGTCATGCACGTCTCTGCAGAGTGGGAGAGGGGTCTGGGACTAGGGCAGGGTGTGGCAGAAAACAGACAAAGGACAGCCGGAAAGGCCTAGATTTTTAGGCTGCCTCCACCACCTCTGACCTTAATAACCTCAGACAAAGTTAACTGAATGTTTCTGAGCTTTGGTATTTTCATTTAGAAGAAAACAGGGATGAGAGTACAGATTTCGTGTGGCAGTCACGGGGGTGAAATGAGTCAGTGTTAGTGAGAGTGCCTGGAGCACGGAGTGGCTCCCGGATGTCCCCCCACATGCCTGCCCCTCCACGGTGTGCTCTTCCTACCGTGTGTGGGGAGCAAAGTGGGCAAGTACTCCCCCTCAAAGATGTGCTGAGGATTCAAGAAATGGCACAAGTATCCAGCACAGGGCTCAGCACCGATGACTCAGCAAATCCTTCCATGCTCTTCAAATTGTGAACTAATTTCAGCCAAGATCTTCTGGGTGAAAATATGATAAAAGTCCTTAGAAATTGTTTATAAACACAGTTTCTCCTGTAGTGTATCATCCTGGAAGCCTCCTTTACCCTCCTGACCTAACACATTATCAAGTGCTGCTGACTTTTTCTTCCAAAACACACATTAAGTTCCTTAAATTTCCTACCATCTCTATTGCCCCCTACAATCATTTCCATGAGGAATCTAGAGTATTTTATTTTATTTTTTAAAGTCTCACTCTGTTGCCCTGGGTAGAGTGCCATGGTATCATAGCTCATAGCAACATCAAACTCTTGGGCTTAAGCGATCCTCTTGCCTCAGCCTCCCGAGTAGCTGCAACTATAAGCACCCCCCCTAGTACCCTGCTATTTTTTTCTATTTTTGGTAGAGATCGGGTGTTGCTGTTGCTTAGGTTAGTCTGGAACTCCTGAGTCCATGCCATCCACCTGCTTCGGCCTCACAGAATGCTGAGATTACAGGTGTGAGCCACTGTGCCTGGCCTAGAGGTATACTGAAGATGAAAACATGGGGGAAACATAGTGAAATGAAGTCAGATTGCAAAAATCTTCCTATCATATACTTGACACAGTGAGTTAAAACCTACAGCTACAATAAAATAAAACCAAATAAATCACCAACAGCAAACAAATTAGCTAAGAGTTGCAATCACACAGCGTCTATTTCCAACTACTGTATATGGAAAAGCAGAAGCCCATGATGGCAAATCCTTCACCCTGTCGAAGCTGGAAAGGCAGGATCCTCAAATTCCAGGAACTCTCAGTGGTACCTCCTACTGCCCAGTTGATAGAAACGTGGACTGAGAGGATGGGAGGGCTCAGTGAAACTCTGTGAACATGTGGAGCTCTGCAGACAGCGAAGAGGACCCAGGCTATTGTGTCCTGGTCTCCACCCTGACACCATAAGCAAAACCAAACTATGTATGATTTCTTGAACTTCTAAAGACGATAAATTGAGTGGATTGTTCATTTTTAAAGGGATCTTTCATTTAGAAACAGATTAGTTGAAATAGAAAGCTCTCTAAACAATTTAAGTGAATCTATGATTAAAATTTATGTATTCCTTTACAGCAATGCACACATGGAGTAAATGCAGACGCCGAGCGGGAAGAGCAGAGTGGAGATTGGCACCAGCTCTAATGAAAAGTCAGAGCGTACTCTGACCAGTGAGAAATGAAACAGACCAGAGCAGAAGCTTGCCTGGCACTGGTTTCCAATGGGAAGTTGAGGTTCCTAGAAAATGACCAAGTTCAGGAAAGCGTGAGAAAGAGAAATGAGGGAAGGTTTTTAACGTGGGGCTGATGCCGGGCGTGAACACCCTACGTCTTTGCTTCACCTTGTGTTGAAAGGGCTTTAGCTTTCCAGTGCTTTGTCCCTTTCAGGAGATGCTGCTCTCCATAGCTACCTGGCAGTGGCAGCAATTAGAAAACAAATATACGTCTCTTTTTTTTTTCTTTTGGGGTGAGATACTTCATGGAGGGCTCTAAAATTTTAGTATGACGGTGAGACTATTGCTGTCAACTAAGATCTGAGTGCTTACTCTGTTCCAAGTAATTTCACAGAGCAGTGAAATAACTTGTCTAACGTAAAGTCAGGATGAATATCATCTTTCTCAAATTTATATCCTGAGCCTGGATTTCCTACTCAAGCTCTCAGCTGTCTAGCGCTTTAAGGTCAATGTGACCAAACCAAATAGTTCTGTTTCCCCTTTTCCTGCCCCTTCTTCCCAGGACGGATCCTCTGCTCTCCTCTTTGCTTCTCGTATTTAACAGGCCCAGACGCTGTCAGTTATGTATCTCAAGTTTCTCTCTAACCCAGGCCCTCCTCTCTGTCTTAATCCATGTCCCCTCTGTTCTTGCCAGAAATAGTAAACAACTCTAAGCAGTTTTCCTTCCTGCTTTCTCTCCCCTCTATGATTCTAAAAAGCAAATCCAGCCTGTCCTTCAAGGCTCAAAAGCCCATTCACCTGACCGTAGGCGCATGGAGATTCTTTCAGTCCCCAAACCTAGCAAGCTTTCCAGACGCCTCACATTAGACCAGTACTTCTCTACCTTGACTGCAGAATCAACTGTGGAGAGTAAAAAAAAAAAAAAAAAGAAATCCCAATACCCAGGTCACACTCTAGGTTTATCAAAGCAAAATCTCTGGGGGGAAGATCAAAGAGGCATAAACACTTCAAAATACATATCTCATTCCCCGTGCAATGATCACACTGAGCAACCCAGGCTGATAATTGCTGTGTTACATTAAGAACAGGTTATTGTGTCTGGATTAGCACTCGGTAACCAGTAACTGCCCCTCACCTTGACTCGAATTTAGAAAATCAGAAGTTGACAATGATCCTCTCCCCTCTTCACTCAAAGTGTTGACTTGGAATCTCAGCATCAATGTTATCTGGGAAGTCATTGGAAACGCAGACACTCGGGCCCTGAGCTCCCTAGGTGAGTTACAAGCACATTAAAGATTAAGAGACAATATTTTAGTCAAGATTTTAGGATCCCTGTAAGAATTAAAAACAAGTCAAATGCTTCTTATTCAACTGTAAAATGCAGAAGTCCATATGTTGAAACTGAGTAGACCTCGCCTATGTCTTCCTTTCTGGGAAGAGTAGATGTTGCTAGCGCTGCTGTGGACTGTGTACATTTGGCACTTTAGGAGAGCAGGTGACACGTGGGATAGTGGCTGACACTAAATCCTTTCACATCATGCAAATTTAACTGTAAGCCTTAGTTTCATCACTGATCAGCCGTGTGAATAGGAAAGGTCCTCATATATAATACAGGATTGATAATAATACCTGCAGGTTTTATGGGGATTAAACGAGATTATGATTAGCACTCAGAGAGGGCAGAAGCCGCACCCGGGAAGCAATGAGAAGGGAAAGGCTCCCGACTACTCACGGACTCTAAAACATTGACCTTAGATCTATTAAGAATCCAACCCCCGAATTCAACCTTGTTGATCACAAAGCTGCTCCTTTCAGGGGAGTACAATTGGGACCTCCACTTTCTGGAAGAGGCTCTCCCCTGATTCACCAGTGAAGATGGCCTATGCTCACAGCCTGTCCTCACGGGGTGTTCAAGCTGCACCTGACCACTAACTTCTGAACATTTATCCAACTGTCAAAAGCTTGAGTCATTTGCTAGAAGAGGGGAGAGTTGGAGAGTGTTATTTTCTAAGTTCCATACTTGATCTAGACTTATCTCCAGAGAATGTTCTAAAGCCTGATTCTCTCCCTTTCCTGCTTCTGTCCCCTCCGCCACTCAATTATATTCTTCCATATCGGCTTCACGTGACCGGCAACTATTAAGTTGATCCATGCTAAATGCTTTAAGAAGTTGGAAGAAACTTCTCTCTGTAAAATATGTGAATTTCCTTTTTTCAGATAATGACAACTTTTTACGTTGGTTGCTAGAACATTCGGAGGTAACTGAGCTGGTTTACAGTAGTATCACTAACTCAGGTGGTTTGTATGTTTGTATATTTGCTATAAAATTTACTGACAGACATAAAAAGTTTTGAATAAAAAGATATATTATATTATTGGATCACAAGACTCAATACTGTCTAAAACACACTCATTGTCTCCAAATTATTCTGAAAAGTAAAATCCATTTCATTTTCTGGGAGATTTTTTTTCTAAAGTGTATAAAAGATGATTAAATGATGTCCAAAAATGTTGGTATTTTTCATATAAACTGGAAGAGTTTCCTTTATTAAACAATATATTATATAATAATAAGTGAAAGGATGTACTACTACTGCTGGGATCGTTAAACTAATTCATGGATTAAAGATTTGATTATATTTTTAAAGAAATATTAGATATCAAAAATATTATAATTTCTAACTAGTCAATAAGGGGATCTCTTAGTAAATGGTATTGAAATAACCAAATATATGTGAAGGAAAAAAAAGTTAGATCCCTACTCATACTTTACAAAAAAGTAATTTTCACATAGATTAAGGACCTAAATATTAAATGTAAAAATAGTACTCTAAATATAGATGAATTTTTAAATAATCTTGAAGTATAGAAAGATATTTTAACTATAATACAGTGGGGGCAAATTAAAGAAAAAGATTAACATGTTTTACAGTATTAACATTAAAAACTTCTGAGAAAATAGAATGAAATAGTTAAAAGGAATATGTTAAACAAAGAAAAAAAATGTTTGACACATAGACAAAGAATTACTAGTTATATGTAAAGTGATTCAAAAAAAAGAAACCACCTGATAGAAAATTGTCTAGTAAATGATGTTAGGAACTTAGAGAATGTAAAATAGTCAATAAACAGCTTTTTAAAACTTCCATTTCATTAATAATCAAAGAAATATAGATAAAACAAGATCCTTTTATAAAGAAAAGTATTTGGGGGTATGGGACACAACTACAAGAGAGACTCTACCTAACAAATGTAAATATTATAACCTAGTTGTTTCTGCCTGCCTTCACAGTAACCTGAAATACAATGCAATGCAATAAGAATAAATAAATAAGTAAAATTAAAGTCTTTACAGATTATGGCCAAAATACTGGGGAAGAAACAGAAACAGAAAAAATAAAGAAAATTAAACATCACTCATGAATATAGGTTTAAAAATCCTAAATAAAAATACTATATTCATTCTTCTTTAGACAATTTGAATACTTTATACTTTCCTTGGAAATTATCTTTTCATTAAAACTTTCATTTTGATTGATCTAGAATTACATACTACCTACCTTTAATTTATAATTTTCTCTTACATAATTATCACTCCCTTTTACATTTATACATCTTTTGATGTTCTTTCTTTTTATTATTTACTTATTTTAATTATTACAGCTATGCAACAAATGTATATGTTTATAGGATATATGTGATATTTTGAGACAGGCATACCATGTTACTTAACCAAATCAGAGTAACTGGAGTAGCAATAATATCAGGCATTTATCCTTTCTTTGTGTTAGAAACATTCCAATTTCACTTTTAGATATCTTTAAAGTATGCACTAATTTATTGTTGCTTATAGTCAGTTTGTTGTGCTATTAAATATTGTTTAATCTATCTATCTAACTATATTTATGTTTTATCATTTATTTTTCCTTAATCAATGTAGACTGAAGTTTATTTTATTCATTCTTTCAAATAATGAACTTCAGGATTACAAATTCAAACACTTTTGTTTTCTACTTTAATAATTTCTGCTTTAGGGGCAGCGCCTGTGGCTCAAAGGAGTAGGCTCTGGCCCCATATACCAGAGGTGGTGAGTTCAAACACAGTCTCAGCCAAAAACTGCAAAAAAAAAAACCAAAAACACACACATACACACAATAATTTCTGCTTTATTCTTCTTTAATGAATGTCTGTTTTATCTCATGCTTTTTTTGGTTGCTTTTAAAATTTTTTATTCAGCTGGGCATGGTGACTCATGCCTGTAATCCTAGCACTCTGGGAGGGAGCGGGGGTGGATTGCTTGAGCTCACAGGTTTGAGACCAGCCTGAGCAAAAGCAAGATCCCATCTCTACTAAGAAAAGAAAAACAAAGGCAAGAGAATCTGTTGAGCCCAAGAGTTGGAGGTTGCTATGAGCTATGACACCACAGCACTCTAACCAGGGCAACAGCTTGAGACTCTACCTCAAAAAAAAATTTTTATTCAAGTTATTTTTTATTCAAGTAATTTGTACATTGATGGTTCCTTAATAATAAAAGTACACAAATTTATGAGTTTTCCTCTGAGTGGGTTCATAGCTATGTCCCATAATTTTATATATATATATTGATTTGGTAAATCACTGGAGTTTTTAGTTCTTTAACAAACGTTGGATCTATTGGGTGTAGAACACAAATGTCTTAATCCTACAATTGGGTAAATGAGGTGAAGTCTATGTTGATTAGTAAGATGAAAGCACTCCAATTTGTACAAATAATCAACACATTGAATCCCATAGTGGCATAAATGTATTTATGATCTATGTACAAATGACTTAATAAAAAAACAGAGTGTTTAATCTTCTTGTGTCTTGATATAGTATACTTTTTTTAAATTCCTGATTCCATTTGGTCATCCTTAAATAATAAATATTTGTACTTCTTGGCATTTAAGTTTTTTTGCAACCAAAGATATGAATAATTTTTGTAGCTTTCTTTTGATATTTGAAAAATACTTATTCCCTGTTAGCAGAGTATCAAGTTCCATACATATTTTTAAAAGATTAGTTACAGTTTTTAGCTCCTTTATACTTTTTTCTTATCAAAGTCTCAAAAGGGTACAAAAGACTACCATTGTTACTGTGGTTTTTCAAACCTGGAATTTCTAAATTTATTGACTTAGGTATTTCAATATTATATTCATGAGTGCACAGGGAGTATGGCTGCTATAGCTGTTTTATGGAATATACATTTTAGTAATTTAAAATATGTATCTTTTTCACTTCCACTTTATCTGATATGACTACTACTGTTTTCGTATTTTCCAGATTTTTCTTTGACCTTCCTTTAATTTGTATCCCTTCCTTCCTTCCACTGTTTGGGATTCATCAGGGTACAAAGAATAATTTGCATCCCTTCTCTATTTTTCTACTTGAGGTATATCTCTTATAACAATGAGTAGCTTGATTATATTTTGAAATCTAATCTGAAAATATTTGTTATTTAACGCTGGAGTTTAACTCATCAGATTTGCTGTAATAGGTAGCACCATTTGATCTACGTTCTGTCATCTTATTTTATATTTTTCTGTTCCTTTTCTGTAGCTTACCTCATGTCTCAGATTATGTTGAAACAACTTTATATTGTGTTATAAAATTTTGTGTTATATTTCAAAATCGCAGTAGTAACATGGAAATTTTTTATTCACTCAAATATTAATTGAGCACCTACTATGTATCACATAGGTGGGGTGAATTCTGCACTAAACAAAAGAGACAACGTGGTCTGTATATAAGAAAAGTCCCCTTTTTTACAGAAAGAAAAGGGACTTTTCTTCTTCAGCAGTGAGAAGAAATGATAGATACACATGGAAGGTCTGGCCGGGGGGACTGCTACATAGTGAATGCAAGAAGGAGTGCCTTTCTTCAAACTGGGAGGACAGGCTGGGGTCACCTACACAGCTGAGACTCATCTGATGAGAAAGCCAGTTGTGTAAAGATCAGAAATGATCCTCCCAATAGTAGGGAGAAGAAAGCGCTATTGCAAAGACCTTGAGTTGGGAAAGAGTTGGTGACTTTCTTAATTGAAAGAAACTGGAGCGTATTTGTTAAGTGGGAAAGTGATAAAATGAGGCAGTGTCATAGGACTTCATAAACTACAGTGTAGAGTACAGATTTTATTTTAAGTATAATGCAAAGCTATTGGAGGGTTTTAAGTCTGTGGGGGGTATTTTTGGTGGTTGTTTGTTGTTTTGAGGGGTAAAAGGTAACCTAATATAATTTTTTTTTTAATTTTGGACAAACACGAGTATACATATGATTAGGCTGCATTGTTTGCATTTGCAAGGTAAAGTTCGAGTTGTAGTTGTAGCCTTCACCCAGGAGGTACACCATAAACTAATACATTGTACCAGCTATGGGGAACCTACTGAACCCTCTCTGCCTGCCCCTTCTTGAATTTAACTGAGTTTTTCTCTTACGTGGGCCTGTCATTGTTAGTCTTTTAGTATCAACTTAGTATTGATTTTCCATTCTCATGGTACTTTACTTAGGAGAATGTTCTCCAAGTCCTTCCAGGTTATTATGAAAGATACATAATATGTCTGAATAGTATTCCACAATACCACAGTTGATTAATCCACTCATGGGTTGATGGGCACTTGGGTTATTTCTGCATTGTTGTGATTGTGAATTGAGCTGCTATAAACATTTGAGTGCAAATGTCCTTATTATAAAATGAATTTTTTTTCTTTTGGGTACATATCTAACAATGGAATTGTAGGATCAAATTAAAGGTCTACTTTTAGTTCTTTAAGGAGTCTCCAGACTTCTTTCCACAAAGGCTGTACTAGTTTGCAATCCTACCAACAGCGCATATGTGTTCCTTTCTCTCTGCACCCACACCAGCATCTGTTGATCTGGGACCATGTAATGTGCACCATTCTCACCCTCGAAGTGGTTTTGATTTGCATTTCTCTAATAATCAGAGATAATGAGTATTTTTTCATGAGTTTGTTGGCCATTCATCTGTCCTCACGAGAAAAGGTTCTGTTCATGTCTTTTGCCCAGTTTTTGAGGGGGTTGTTTGCTCTTTTTTTGTTGATTTGCTTGAGTTCTTTGTAGATTCTGGTTATTAGCCCTTCATCAGATTCACAGAATGTGAAATCTTCTTCCATTCTGAAGGTTTCTTGTCTATTTCCCTTCTTATCCTTAACTATGCAGGAGATTTGGACTTGATCAGGTCCAATTTTTAATTTTTGTTGTTAAAAATTGCCAGTGGGATATTCATAAATTCTTTTCCTTGGCCAATAACATTCAGAGTTTTTCCTGCACTTTCTTCTAGAGTTTTTATGGTTTTGTGTCTTAGATTTAAATCTTTTATCCATCATGGGTTAATTTTTGTATGTGGTGAGAAGTACCAGTCCAGTTCCGGTCTTCTGCATGTAGCTAACCAGTTCTCCCAACACTATTCATTAAATAGTGATTCTTTATAACAGAGTATGATTTTGTTAACTTTATTAAAGATCAGAAAGCAACATGTGGCTGGTTCCATCTGTAGGTTCTCTGTTCTGTTCCATAGATCTATGTCTCTATTTTTATGCCAATACCATACTGTTTTGATCACCTTAGACTTGTACTTAACCTGAAGTCTGATAATGTGAGACTCCAGCTCAATCTTATGTTGGCCATTTGGGGTATATGATCTGATTTTGAATTGTAAAAGCATTCTCTGCTGTGGCATTGGAATTTATTCTAGAAGAAACAAGAGCATCCCCAGGACAAATGATGGAGATGGAGAGAAGTTACCAGGTTTGATTTAGGTATAAAGATGACAGGCTTTGCTGATAGATGGAATTTGGGGAGAGTGAGGGCAAGAGCAGAGTCAAATATAATAGGTAATTTACTTTCAGCAATTGGGTAAATTTTGGTGGTATTCATTGAAATGTAAATGCCTAGAGGAGGAGACAGGTTTGGTAGGGGTGAAGGAACTGGAGTTTTATTTTGACTAATTTAAAATGATATATCTATTGGCTGTCTATGGGTGAAGTCTATTAGTCAGTTGTATATACAGGTTTAGAGTTCTGCGGATAATTTAAAGCAGCAATGGATATAGGTTTCCTTGAATATAATTGAAGAGAGAGGGTGCTTAGGCCAAACCCCCAGGGCACTGTAACAACAGGAGGTTATGCAGTTCTATTTGCAGAATGTAATATAAAGTCAAGATTCTGCACTATTCATCAAAATTTTCTGTATTCCCACGGCCAATTTTTCATCCTAATTTTTATTTCTTTATTTCAATAGAAATCAGGAAAAAGGGAGTCATTAAATACTTAAGTTCAAATACCATCTTGGACTAGAAGTCAATTGTAAGAACAGTTTGTTCCTCAGACTTCAAAGTCATCTGAATGATTGCTGTCCATGTTAATTATTACTGAACTAAATTTAAAGTTTCTTAAAGACAAGAGTTTATTTTCCAATACCCATATAAATGCTTTCTATGGGCTTTGCACTTAAGAAGAGGCTCAAGGCAACTCGTTCAATATATGAATCAAGGATCCAGTGGATGAATTGCCAAGCTTTATAGTATCTAAACTTTTCTACAGTTGAATTTTTCAGCAGACCAGCCAAGGACAAGAAGACCTTCAGAGCACAATGGTCTGATTCCACCAATTACTAGTTAAGTGACCATGAACTAGTTACCTAACTATTACCTGCTTTCTTTCATTAGAGAGCAATAATGGACTAAAACTACAACTGATCCTTGAACATCACGGGGGTTGGGGGTGCCGGCCCCCTGCACAGTCAGAAATTCCTGGATAACTTTAGACTCTGCAGCAACTTAACTGCTAATAACCTACTATTGACCAGAAGCTTTACTGATAACATAAACAATCAATTCAATGTTTTGTATGTTATATGATTATATATTACATTCTCACAATAAAGTAAGCTAGAGAGAAGAAAATGTTATTAAGACAATCATAAGAAAAAGAAAACATATTTACTACTCATTAAGTGGAAATGGATTATCCTGAAGGTCCTCATCCTCATTTGTATTCATGCTGAGTAGGTTAAAGAGGCAGAGGAAGAGGATGGGCTGGCCTTACTGTCTCAGGGTGGCAGAGACTGAAGAAAATCGGTGTATAAGTAGACCAAATGGTGTTGTTCAGGGTCGACTGCACTACTGTTAGTAATATTCTATGACCACTGCTAATAAAATTAACAGTAACAATAATAACTGTCTTTCTACTTTCATGTAAAGCCTGAAAGCAGCATCTGCAGAACCTTTCCATGGTTCCTAGTGTAAAGGAAGGGATTTTTTGTTTTTGTTTTTGTTTTGTTTTTGAGACAGAGTCTCACTATGTCACCTTTGGTAGAGCACCGTGGCATCATAGCTCACAGCAACCTCAAACTCTTGGGTTCAAGTGATTCTCTTGCCTCAGCCTCATAAGTAGCTGAGACTACAGGTTCCCACCACAATACCTGGCTATTTTGTTGTTGGTGGTGGTGTTACTGTTGTCATTGTTGTTTAGTAGGCCCTGGCTGGGTTTGAAGCCACCCAGTGCAGGTGGCTGGCATTCTAACCACTGAGCTACAGTCTTGGAGCCAGGAAGGGTTTAATAATAGTGATTCTCCGAGCTCTCCCCTCAACCCTTCCTCTAAGGCCTTGTGTGACTAGAACAGAGGAAGTTAAAGAGGAGATGGCAAGTGATTGGGTCAGAGAAGTGCTGAGGACCAGATTACATGGCATCTGGTAAGCCGGAGTCAGGAGTGAGACAAAATAATGGAGAATTTGGAACAAGAAGAGAAATAATTTGTCTATCAATCAGAAATAATTTTGTTCACATGTATAGCTGTAGAATATAGAATCATGCCCAGCACAGAGAAGATGTTAAATAAGCATATTTAAATATCTGCAGAAATAACAACGTCAACTGATGTTAGTTTCACTTCTGCCACAGCCCAGTGGAAGTCTCCGGCTGCACAGCTAAATGTGCCGTCTGCATGGTATTCTCCACATCCCAACCCTCCTCAGGCCCTGATAGTTTCTCCACTCCCCCCTTACCACTGCATCAAATTCAAAATACACTATTTAATTGGAGCTTGAAATTTCCACCAAATGTGATACTTCCCCCAACAAATGGCCATCTTTTAGATAATTATCAGTATTTTGGCATTACCTAATTTGTGACTGAGCAAAACTTTTTCCCATTAAATTTTCCTCAGTCATAAGATTTGCTCATTTCTTAGTGAACATCATCCTTTGGGGTAAAAAACAAAAAGGGAAAAGAGACCGCCTACAAATCCATTTGGGTGTCACTGAAGCTCACGTGGGAAGTAATTATCCCATTATTCACCATATTCCAAAAGCTCCGTCTGGAAAACTGCATGCAATTTTTGGCTCTTTCTATATGAAAAAAAAAAAAAAAGATTGCTAATTTGGAAAGAATCCAAAGGGTAGTAATAATGAAAAAAGGCTTGGAAAACATGCCATTAAAAAGAGTCTAAGAGAATGGAGCACGAATTGCCGAGAGATCTGATGGACATAGAAAAGACTTCAAAATACCATGTGAGAAAGAAATCTCCTAAAAAGGAAAAGGGATTATATTTTCTTAGTCTATATGCTCACGCAGGTCATTTAAAAGGAATTAAATTTTAAACCATTCAAAACACATTATGCCTAAAATCACTAATGTGTTCGGTCAGAAACATATCAAAGATGGAGAAAATGTTAAGATAGCACTGGGGGACGCAGGAGGTTGCCCTGGACCTTCTAAATATCTCCAGCAATGGTTTCTGAACCCAACAAATATATGTTAACACTAAACACCTAGCAGGTGCTCCTGCACAATTTGGGTAGGATGCCAATGAGTATTTTTAAAACCTTATAGTTATTGTTTCATTCCCAAATATAAGAGAAGACCAATGGTGAATACACATAATTTTTTCCCCACTGAACTGCTATGGTTTGTGGAGGAGACAGATACCAAATATCAAATAAAAGTCAAAAATGTTGAGGAAGGAGGACCAGCCGAATACAGAGGAATATACAAATTCAGTCTCAGTGTTCTTAATTTGAATCCTAGAGTCACAGCACTGCCTTAAACTCTATCCTGAGGGTCTGACAGGCAAAAGCAAACAGGCCAATGCAATGCAGTCAGCTCTTAACCCCTGGCCCAGGAGGCGTTAGCAACAGGGGAATACACCTTTCCTACAGATGTGTCTTCAACATTCTAAAACATTTTAATGAGTAATTATTTAGGCAATCACCTTGCTTCAAACACTCAGATAATTGAGCATCTTCTTAAATTTTTGTCTTGATGGTTTAATGTCAAAAAGCTGGTGTAGACAAAGCGGATGACCAGATTTACCAGGCCAGACTTTCAGACACTTCATGATAACCAGACTTTAGCTTCCTTTCAACTCTGTTTTTCTTCCACCACAACCTTCTATGATTCCTGCCTCCCAACTCTGCTCTAACTGCCTGGGAATATTTAGTGTTCTCCCATATCACAGGGTCCTTTTCTCCCATATCTAGGTACTGATAGTATCCGTACCCACACACACTCCCTTCCTCGCTGGATCTCTTCTGGTTCATGTCCCGGTCTTGTTAAAGGCTCTGCTGAGACCTTTCCTCTTCCGCAGGCACCAACCTCACCTTCCCTAGTCTCGTCTTTATGCTTCAAACCTGGACAGTAATATTTATTTGTATGTTCTGTCAGTGGCTTATAAATTTACAAAGTCAATTAATAAATTTTGTTCACTGTTACATTTTCTGCACTGCCTAGCAAGTCCTGGAACAAAGCAGCCATCCAATAAATGTCTCTGGAAAGGGTGCACAGTCTTGAGGTAGGCTTAGGGGCCAAGCCTGTATCTCAGCACCTGGGGAAACTGAGGTGGGAGGATTACTTGAGGCCAAGAGCGTGAAGCCACCTTGGGCAACATAACTATACCCCATTTCTACAAGAAAATTTTTTTAAACTTAGCTGGGGATGGTTTCATGCACCTGTAGTCCCAGCTACTCAGGAGGCTGAGGCAGGGGGATCACTTGAGTCCAGGAGTTCAGCTGCACTGAGCTATGATTGTGCCACTGCACTCCAGCTTTGGCAAGAGAGCAAGACCTTATTTCTAAAACATAAAATACAAACCCCCCAAACAAACAAACAACAAAAAAAACCAAGTGTATACTCTTAAAAGTCTACTATAACTTTCTAAAATGTATGCTGTTTTAGGAGAATTATAGAAATTAATTTATTTTTATTTTTAGAGACAGAGTCTCAAGCTGTCACCATGGGTAGAGTGCTGCAGCATCATAGCTCACAGCAACCTCCAACTCTTGGGTTCGGGCTATCCTCTTGCCTCAGATTTTCTATTTTTAGTAGAGACAGGGTCTCACTCTTGTTCAGGCTGGTCTCGAACTCATGAGTTTAAGCAATTCCCCTGCCTCAGCCTCTCAGAGTGCTAGGATTACAGGCGTGAGCCACCGTGCCCAGCCAGAAATTAATGTATCTATAATTCATAAAAGTTGAAAAGGAGGAATTAAAAAGGGGGACACATATAACCATCACATCACCATTCAGTGAGAACCACTGATAAAAACATTTTTATCTGTAAGTTTCCTCCCAGATTTTGAAAACATATTTTTACATATTTGTTAAGACACTCCATACGTGTGTCTATTTTCCCCCAAAGGTTATTAAAAGCTTTTCTCAAGTGATTTTTATTACAATATCTAATCCTATTATTAAAACATATTTTACTTAATCATTCTGTAATTGCTGGACATTTCAGTTGATTTTCATTTTCCTTTCTAATTAATAGAATTCAGTGCTGAATACCTCTGAGCAAAAAAAGTTGTCTACCTCTCTTTTTAAAAAATAGTGCTTCAGGAATATTTAAACAATTTTTTTTGTGTGTGTGACAAATATCTAACTTGGTCTTTTAATGAGTCCCAGTATTTTTGTTCTCAGCCCTGCTGAGATAATTTCCTGTCCATTGGATCTCTGCTGCCCTGTTGACATTAGTTATGTTCTTGGCTTTTGATGCTGCCCAGGTCATTTACTCAATCCCTTTCTCTGGCTGCTTCGATATGCTCAAACAGATGCTTTCTAATGAAGCTGGACATTCTCCATATTCTCTAGTCACTAGTTCCTAATTGATAGTGATTTGAGGAAGAATTTTAAACGATGAAGTCTTACGTCGACAGAATCTTTCAATCAGATGTTATTGTTATAATTTTTGATTGCTTTAAAGCAATTTCACATGCATTATCTTATTAACCTCTTATCAAAAGTAACAAGCCAATGTTTTTAGCACCTTGTAAGGAATCTTACACTGAGAAATCTCAGGCTCTGAGAGGCCAAGAAAAAACTGTATTTGTTTCCTACTGCTGCTATAACAAATCACCAAGAATGCAGTGGCTGAGAAAACACAAATTTATTATAGTTCTGTAGGTCTCAGTAAACTAAAATCAAGATGTAGGAAGAGCCATGTTCCTGTCTGGAGGCTTGGGGGAGAATCCATTTCTTTGGCTTTTCTACTTCAAGAGGTCGCCCACATTCCTTGGCTTGCAGCCTCTTCTTCCACCTTAAAAGCCAGCAGTGGCTGGCGAGTCTTTCTCACCCTTATGCCCCTGCCACTGATTCTCCCACCTCCCTCTCTTGCTGACAAAGATACCTGTGTTTACACTGGGTTTGCCAAGATAATCCAAGATAATGCCCCATTTTAAGAGCCTTAACATAATCATATCTGCCAAGAGTATTTCTGCTGTGTAAAGTAACATAATCATAGGTTTTGGGGATTAGAATGTAGACATCCTTGAGTGGGGGCATTATTCTACCTAAACAAAACTCTTCACATCAGAAGGAAAAGCTGGTAGAAGGAGGATGTTGCTATATTGTATTAAGCAAATTGAGTTGAGATCACTATAATTTAATGACCACAATAGCTCCAGTTCCTTCCCCTGCTTAGAAAAATCATTCTTAGGCAAGTGCACATTTGTGACACGAGTGTAGGTCTCATTTGCCATATATTAATTTATTTGCCCATGCTGAAATTTACATTTATTCAATTTGGGTAATTCCTTTTTCTATTGTCTGGTAAATCCGAAACTGCTGTGTCTCTAAATGTACCCAATAAAGGACTTTTTAAAATTACATCCTAATTGTGAAAACATGCTTACTGCTCACACATTGGTGTGGACTAATTAGTGTAATTAGTCTTGTGTGTATAACCACTGCCCAAAATGTCCCCGACAGCTAAAAAGCAACCAGTCATATAACGCCTCAAGGACAACTTTACGTGGAAGGGCCAGGCAAGTGGTAATTTACTTTTTTCCATGTTGTCAGATGGAAAACAACCAGAAATTTGGCACTTCAGAATTCACGTTCTGCAAATGAAGGCACACTGTAATATATTTCTACATCACTGACTTGGCTATCACCTGTGAATTTGTTTTATTGGGTGTTTGGATAAACAGCCAGTTACTTCTTATCCCAAGTGAGTGACAGTGTGGCTAATGTTAAATGGAAATCATTACATAGCTTGTTGTAGATCAGGTCTCTTACTCTGGGTATTTTTGTAAAAATCTGTGTGAGATTATTTTTTTTTTCTTCACAATTTTTGGCTGGGGCTGGGTTTGAACCCACCACCTCCAGTATATGGGGCCAGCACCCTACTCCTTTGAGCCACAGGCGCCACCCAATTATTTTGTTTTAACATGAATTCCTACAAATGGCTATTTCTCATGATTAGAATAGGGGCACTCATGGTGAAGACCCCATGAACTTGGGGATTACAAATGCCATGTAGTTTCATTTTTAAATCTCAAACCATTCAGCTCAAAGTTTATGGGAAAGCCAGGAGGGATAAAGCCTTAAATACAAAGTGACATGAATGCCAATCATAAAAAATTATAATTCTTCATATTAACATATATTGATTTATATGTGTTAATGCACCAAACCTGAACCAATAAAACCTTTTAAGAGTCCTTTTACCTTTTCTTTTAAAAAATAATATCAACTATAACCAACTTCAGATTCACGTAATCATTATTGTATTTATGAAAAAGTCAAACCCTTAGCAAAAGGCATAATCAATCATAAATAATAGCATATTTAAAATGTTTCTTCTTTTAGAAGTTCTGGAGTCATTTCCTCCTTTTTTTCTTTCTCTCAGTAACATACAGAATTGTGGTTGTTTTAAAAATTGCTTATGATCAAATATCTAAAAATGAAAAAAATTTTAGTTAATGGAATATCAAAGAATTATTATCAAACATGTACATACCTAGCATAAAGAATAGATGGTGAGAAAAGGATGTGTGTGCAACTAACTATGATATTTCGATATTTGGAACAGGTGGACCTTTCAAAAAAGGTTCCTAATTATTCCTATACTGTTGAAATTATTTTAATTTTGCTTCTCAGCAGATATATTTGTATGCTGGAAACAGGTGTTCATCAAAAGACGGTGATAAAGAGACACTGCTGTCGGGGCTTGGAGCCTCGCCCGCACGGTGTGATGACAGATAAATTAGAAAAATCCTGCTAACATCTCTACACTTCAGAAGGAGATTACACCTTTTTAAAAAGGCAAAACATGTGGTTCAATTACTTATTGTCTTGGCATGTGGTTACGATGAAAGACGGAGTCTTCAACATCAATAGAGCTAAACTAACATCCCAGATGGGCTTCAGAAGAGGGGAGTCCCGCCGCAGCCGCCCGCCCGCACGAAAAACAACTGGGAAAAAATTAAAGAAATGCTTTTCTTTCCCTCCCTGTTTAATTTTACTTTTTAATATTAAGTAGCCAGTTTTAACAAATAACATGAGTTTAGGAAAAAAATAAAAGCAAAGGACTTGTATTTAAGTGTGCTTTCTGGGAGATCTAAGAAGATGAGGCAGGTTTTTCAGCTCTCTGCAGGACACTGGGCAGGCCTCACATGGGTTCTGGGGGTTTTGACAAGTAACCGCCAATCCCAGGGAGCAGAGGCAGCACGGCCTTGTCTAACACACAGGACTATACAGAACACATGCTGTGTGACTTTAGGTAAAGCACAGAACCTCTCTGAGCCTTGTTTTTTCCATCTGCAAGCTATTGAATTGTATTTCCTTTTGGTTCTGCTACAAGCTGAATATGATCTTCACTTTAAGTCAAAATCCTTCCAAAGTAAATGCTGCTGAGGGAACCAGCACAGAGGGAAGCTCGTTTGGACCAGCTATTCCCCACAAACCCTTTCTACATTCAGACATGACTATAGTGCATGCCGGACACCACCACAGGAGAAGGCCAGAAAGAATTAGTGATGGGCTAGAGAGGCTGAGGGCACATTAAGATCTATCAATAACACTCACTTATATTATACTAATTTCATTGAATCCAACCACCAATTCTGCAAAACTGAGGTTCAGATAAGTGGAATAATTTTCTCAACGTCAAACATTAAGTGATAGAGCTGAGAAGACAGAGTAAGAACTTAGACCACCGTAGTGAACTGTCATTAAAGGCGGAGAGAGAGGTCCTTACAGAAGGCCACGGGTGAAACGGCTACCTGTGGAGGGGGGCTTGAATCTCAGGCTATGTGAGTCCAAAGCTCTGCTTTTTCTACTTCTCTGACCAGCATTAGAAGGGAACAACCTTCAGCCATTTTCAATAAATATGGGTTTGGTGCCTCATATGTTTAATGCACTGTGCCAGGCTTCATAAAAGATATAAAGAAGTATAATTCTCCCCAATCCCAAAAGGTTCACTAGCACCTTGGGGAAATCAAGACGCACGCTTATGAAACATTTTCATAAAACAGAATGAATATAGGGTAAGGAGTCCAAAGAATCTGTGGTCAGAATGGGTGCTAGAGGCCACCGGCACGAGGACTCGCTTTGGAGGGGAGCTGAGCAAAGCAGGAGGGAGAGGTTGGTGGGAAGCTGAGCGGTTCCCCTCACAGTGGTGGGAGCAGAGCGAGGTGCCCGTTTGGCTTGAATGGGCAGTTCCAGTGTCTTTCCACCAGCGTCACACTCTCTCTGGAAGCGAATACTGGGAATAGAGAATGAACCTGGTAAGGGCATTTTCTAACATGTAAAAGTTGGAGATTCGTCAGGAAGTTAGAGTGGGACCAAATTTTGAGCTTTGAGTACAAAATTTCTCTAACAAACATTCAAGCCTCTTAAGCAGCAGAGTTGATAGCACTGACTTCAGACAGCAAATATCTAAACAAACCACCTATGAACGGGATTCTTGAGGGAAGAAAGGAAAGGTTTCTTGTTAGTGTAAAGACTAACAATAGGGGACGTCCTATCCCAGAAAGTGCAGTAGAAAAAGCGCAAAGCACACTCGTAATCCCATCACTCAAATCATCATTACTAACGCCTTGGTTAAATTCTATTAATTCATTCATGAAACATTCTCGGGGCACCTACACCAGATGCTCCCTCTACAGAAGGGAAGAATCAACCCCAAATCCCTGCCTTAGAGAGCTTCCAGGCAGACACTTCTTCCTCTGTGTGAGTCTCTCTGTGTGGGCTTTGTGAAGCTGTCAGACATGTAAAGACTTTGTAGCTAATGTTCATTCCATGTAACATACTAAACATTTTTGTTAAGCTTGTTATTATGTTTACTAAAACTATTTGGAAACTTAAAAATTAATATTAGTTAACGTTATTAAAATTATTAGGGAGCTTTCTATTGGCTATATTATACACAATTTATAGATGCTCAAAATTTTATTTAGTTATTCTTACTATTACGGTGACATGAGCCATTTTGTGAAGCTCGTGAAAATTATGACAGGCACACCAAATTTTGCATATAATTCCAGGTGTTCAAAGATCCTCTCAATTAAGAACCTTAATTTGATCATTTCCCAATTGTTAGACATTTGAGTAATTAGTTTTTCTCTTTTATGATTAACACTTAATGAATATTCTTGCATACATATAAAGCTTTGTCTACATTTTCATTATTACAGTGGATTTCTAGAAGTGAAAACTCAGGGCAGAAAAATACGAACTTGTTTTAGGCTCCAAGTCTTTTTTTTTTTTTTTTTTTTTTTTGGCTGTTAGTGTGTAAAGATTGCTTATATTTGTCAAGAGATTTTTTTTTATTTGTATCTTGGTAAGTTTTATTAAAGAAAATATTTTAGTGCCATTATTTTCTCTTAATACTTCATAATTATTTTATCCTCATTATGGATTTTTTATTAACATAAAATGAACTTCTTAACCTCACTTGATGTTTCTTGCCTCAAATTTTACAAATACTAACATGGTCACTTTCTTTTTATTTTTATCTATTTGTATAAACTTGAATTTTTTGCTGTCCTTGAGGGAGCCTTTTCAATAAGAACTGTCTAATACTGGGTTTTTGTTTTAAAATGTATTTTCCATGTAATAAAGTATACATCTTAAAAATTGAGTTTTCCCTTACGTTTTTAAGTTAAGCTTTAGAAATGTATAATTCTTTGCCACATTTAAATTGAAGTTACACAGCTGTAACAGACCAATATTAATTGATTTTGAACAAATACATACTCTAATAGACCAAATTAACCTCAAAATCCAAGTACAGAAGATCCTAAATATATACAGATAACTTCTTAACACATAGTACACATAATACATTTGTATACTATGGTTTTTATTCTCTTACACTTTCCACACTTAATTTGAAATTTTCCTGGGCTTGAAACGTACCCACTAAAGCAGTGGTTCTCAACCTGTGGATCACGGCCCCTTTTTAAGAATGAAAATACATTGCAGCATTAGGAAGGTTGAGAACCACTGCATAAAGGATAGCAATTTCCCTGGCAATGAACTGAGGCTCTGAAATTTTAAATCTTTCCAGACTGAAAAGTATAGACACACTCACTTCTTCTGGGAAACTGGGATTCCCTACAGGCAAAGCTCTTTGCCAGGTGTGAGAGCCACGCCTGCCTGTGGACTTCCAGAATGATCCCTCTCACTTCCCGGTTCCCAGACTGTACCTGAATCCCCTTTTATAGCCATTGAAATTTGAAATTAAAAATGAAATGATGCAATTGAATTGGCTTTACTGTGCATGTAGCCCAGCTCCCTGAATTCAAGTTTGAAAAGTTGCTATAATATTCTGTATTTCTTTTCAACTTGTTACATTATAAACCAATTTTGTTATATCTTATTTTTTTTTTCTAGTAATCTGGAAAACACTGATCCTAGTTCACTGGTGATCAATCACCTTTAACACCAACCCACCCCTGCAAACATAGGCACACAATTTTCTCCATAATTAGAACAGCTTCTAATGACTCTGAATTAAAGGGAAAAACAGCAGGTGTTACCTTCCTCCTTTTTCTCCCCACCCCTTTCCCAGTTTTTGCTGGTATCTGGGATCCTGCTGGCAGGCTACTGTTATCAGTAAGCAGCAACAGAATGGACATTTCCCAACTTTTATGTGTCATTGATGACTTAACGGGAACTTGCAAAGATGAGAGGATAGATGTGTGTGCTCCAGTAACTGTTATGCTGAGAAGCTCATTTGGGGGCTTTTAATATGTATTGCCAAATTACTTTCCAGAAGTGTTACGCTGGTACATAGCCTCACCAAGTGTGTGTGACGGTACTTACTTCACGGCATTCTCCAGCAAGCACTGCCTATTATTTATTTGACAGAGGGAAGTGTTATTTGAATATTATTTTTATTTTGTTTATCTGAGAAAAAACGAAGTTGTTAGGCATTACAAATCCAGTGATCTTCCTCGGATGAAATTGTGGTCATTCATGAAGGAACCCTTGTCAACTGAGTTTTATTTTAATGGTGCTTATGATGAACTAAAGGACATTTGATTCAAGGTTAATTTAATTAATTTCCTAAGTGACTATTTTATAATCCTTTCCATCGGGTACTTTCTGGGCATGTAGAGCCTGACGAGGAAAGTCCAGTGAATGGTGGTTGTTTTTAACATGGAGAATCCACGCACTCACTCTCAGTCATGGAACACTGGTGCTGTACTAGATGAATTCCCATAAAGTAAATAAATTAGTTAATCAGTAAATTCATGTTCATAGAAAACTGCAGTCATAATAACTAATTTGTAAAACCTTTGGTGCTGGCAAATATTATGATAAGATATATTGGCCTAATGGTGTTCTGCAAATAGGTTCTGAGTTGCAAAACTAACCAACACAATAGCAATCATTTCACGTGAAAATATCCATATCAGAACTGTTAACGGGAGTGATTGAAAGTCATTCACTTAAAACTAATAAATAAACACACTTGTCTCTCGTCTAACACTGCATGGTGTGCCCTATTTAGGAGTATATCTTTGCATTATTCTTGCTCATCAGCAGAAGGGATAGAATAAAATTTAGCTACCAATTTCCATAACAGATAGAGGGGGATATATATATATATTTAATTTATATACAATATATATTTTTTTTAATGTAAATAGTAAAGTCAGGAATAACATTTCAAACAGAGGGACAGCGTGAGCAAAGATATCAATGTGCTGGGGACTGAGGTGAGACCGAGTGGCCCACGTTCAGACTAGTGAAGCCCACGGGAGGCCCTCGGCCACTTTGCCATTGAAGAGGCTAACTTCAATCTGACAACTACCACTAGAATATCAGGTTCTAACCTTTAACCCTGGTTTGGAAAAGAATTCCCAAGAGAGGAGAAGTACCATGAAGTAACCTGACTCAGAAGCTATTTAATTGAGGTTTAGTCAAGACTATATTTTACCACAAGTAAGGAACTTTCACAGATGTCACTTTAAAGCGGGGTGAGGAAAGCACAATGAAGGTATTATTTTATCAGCTCTGTGATAATTAATCAGCCAATAATAAGAGCTGACATTGAGTGAGTTTATTTTATGTCAGACACATGTGTTATCTGCTTTATCCTTATCCTAAGCCCACGGAGTAGTTTCTCTTATTTTCCCTGTTTTATAGATGAGAACTTAACCAAGGTCAGGAAGCTTAGAAATGAAAGATCCAAGACTTGAACCCCAGCTGTTTGATTTCAGAACCCATGCTTTTAACCACTACTCTGAAGATAATAATGATGTTGGTAACTTCGGGACATCACAAATATGTTTTACTTTGATATAAAGCCATGAACGTCTAAAACCTGTCTCTATATTTACTGTGCCACCATTGTAGAGCTGAATATAAAAAGTTACTCGTGCTTAAACAAGAGCTGTTAGTCATGCTGTTCTCTGTCTCCCCTCTCCACTTCATCCAAGATCAAGGTCATTGTGCTGAATGTGTGGCCTTACAATCACTTCTATTTTATGACCACAAAATGTAATGTCCAAAACACAAAAATACGACTTTATGGCAAAAACATCTAGAAAGAGAGTTCTTACTTGAACACAAATACCTGTAATAATAGCAAACGAAAAGCAGAAAATTGTGGGTAAAGTAAATTGCTTTTTTTTTTGTATAAACATTATTTTTTTTCAAGGTCTTGTTAGTGTAAAAACCCCTCTTTCCGAATCACTGAAGTCTCTTCACCCTCTGTTTAATTTCTCCCTTTCAGTCCTTCTCCTCCTGCTTCATCAAAGTCAAAGTTACTAAAACACCCAAATTAACCCTTTTCCCACGACATCATCATTTCGAGTTTCCAGGAGTTATTAAGCAACCCTAAATCCAGACTGCTAATGATAAGAGAAGAGGAATACAAGGCACGGTGACAGAGAGGCAGCCGGGAAGGGGAATGCCACCGAAATGCCACAGGCTGTGTGTTGGCAGACGGCTGATCTCCTTATCCCATAAAGGGCTCTTCAGCCCCGCAAGAATAACACTGAAGGCCCAACAGAGACACTGGCAAAGGACATGAACAGGCTGTTCACAACAAAAGAAAATGAAGTGGGTTTTAATCATTTGAAAAGATACTCAACCTCAGTCATAATTTAAAAAATACAAATTAAAATAATAAGATACAATATTTAACTTTCAAGGTGGGAGGAATAAACCCAGTTGTACGGAAGTGGTCACACTTAGGCTTCATATTTCAAGTGCAACTTAGCAATATTTGCCAAATTTTAAAATGCATGTGTCCTGTGACCCAGGGATTTTAGTTTTAGGAACACATACTAGATGTGTATTTGCATGATTGGCCCAAAGGTATTAACAATGGTATTATTACACAGTACTTATAGGAGCAAATTCCTGAAAACATCCCAAACGCCCTTCAGTTCATACCAAGCACCATTAACAGGCCTTGAAATGGCAACATGAGGAACTGGTTGATAAAAGAAGCTGGATGAGGGACCAGAGTCAGAAGTAGAAACAGTGACTTAAATTATTGTCACCATATACATTTTTGTGCTTTTTGATTTTTAAAAAAGAATGTATAGTAAACCAACCAATTCACTAAAAGAAAAATTTTTTAAATGCTTTTGGAGCTTTGGGGGAGACAGTCAAGAAAACAGCCGTGAAAATGTTAATTTCTTTCATAGAACAGACTGTTCCAAGGATCACAAGGCTACAACCAGAAAGGACGCTCTGAAAACAAACCTGAGGATTATACACTACATTTGTTGTGCTTGCTCTGTTTTCACATCCGGTGTGATATCTTTGTTTTTTTTTAAAAAAGGACCCAATTGTACCTGTATAATGTTAACAGCACTTCACTGTTGCAATGTCAGAATTTAACACTTAATGGTAATAGAAATAGTTCAAATCATTTAGGTTGCCAAATAGCTATAATCATTAGCATTCTTTAGGCTGTCTTCCATATGATCAAAAATATTTTCCTATTTTCATTCTATGTAACCAACTTTGAAAACACCATTTTTTAAAGACCTTAGTGAAAGCTTTCTATTGTAAGGCCCCGACATTTAAGGTACCCTGTCCTTACCTCCATTGCTACGTAACATAAGACTAGTGGTCTTATAAATTCCTCCTGCTTGCCAAACACATTACATGGAAGATCATAGTGTTAATTTGGAAAGGGAAACAGTTTTATGGCATCTAAAGGACTGAAAAAATTACCTCTAATCCTTTTGGGAATCAAAGAGGCAATAAAGTGAAATTGAGTGCAGAAAGACTCACATTGTAAATCCATTTACTACCAAGCCTTGTTTACACAAGGATTTATTCGTGCCAGTAACTAGTCACCAAAGCTTAATAGCACGACTTTACCAGAATTTCATTTAAAGAAGTGTCTGATATTTTTTTCACAAATAGTGTTCAGCTGATTAAAGCCTAATTACACACATCGAATTAAAGGTGTGAGTACATAATAAAATGTTCCAGCTAAAAGGAATCTGTGCTGGTGTTTGATTTCCAGCTAGTAATTTGGCTAGAATGAAATGGAAACAAGAAAGCAGACTTGTTTAAAGGTGCAGCTTTATGACAACATGCATTTCTAAACTGGGAGTAGAAATGCACAAATATACCATGCACTTTTCAAATGGGATGTGCCAAAATCTAAAGCAGACTTTTCTATCACCCAGCATTTATAATAATAATAATAATACAAACCACACTCACGGAAGGCAACAGCCAGAAAAAACATATTTCCATTTTAACGCCTTTAGATGATCAAAGCATCAGCTTAATATAATCAGCTGAAATCCATTTATCCTGGAGCTTGCCACTGTGCCCAGGGACTGCCTCCCCTTCCAGCCCTATCTATTCTGGAACAGGTGCTATACTAGTAAATTAATTAGTCTGTGGAGAAGCACCTTGTTCTCCATCTCCGCAGGCCTCTTGTGGGTCAGGGCCTTGAGGACTTCGCCATCTGGGCAGAGTTTCCCCCAGAGAAACAATCAAAGCCCACAGATTGCAGCCCACAGAGAAAGGTTCAGATGACAATTAACCTTATTAGGCCTCATTTTTACAGTTTATAGTGTGTCAACATGTTGGCTCTATAAATAATCTGCTACATCAAATAGGTGAAAAGAAATGGTTTCTCCCCTTGTTAAAAGTTTTAAAGTCCCCTGGAAAAGAGGTATAATATTTAAGAGAAGTGGTGTCACTTATAAATATAAATGGTGGAATTATTAAGTTGGAAGTGAGATGGGCTTCAAAAGGAGTTCATGAAAAAATTTATCATCCACTTCTGCTGGAGGTAAATTTAAAAATAGGGGTTGAGAGGGGGCCTCAATTTCTTTTCCAGGTCTTTCAAAATGTTTCCATCTCAGGCCTAATGCCTCCTGTATATATGGCTCTGTAACATACGGCTGAAGCAATACACGTTTCCTATTAAAAACCTATACTTTTGCTTTTTCCCCAAGTACAGTTACTCACAGAAAATCCTGTTATCCTGGGAATACAAAATAAAACCAATCAAGACAATTAACATCCACAGCTTGTCACAAAATCAACAGATATTTAAGCCTACATTTTTAATCAGAGTAAGCCTAATTAAACCCTTCACAAATGACTTTGCAGCCTGGCACCTAAGAAAAAAAAAAAAGCCACATTTTTAAAGTCTTGAAACATAACGTAAAAGAGAGTTTACTAACAGATGATCACAAAAATTCCTGTGAGAAGACGCCAAGAGTTCCTATTTATGTCGTGTTCCTTAATTGTTGACAGGGGTTACTCTCCGTCACACCATCTCCTTCAATTCTGTGACATAATTCAGAGGGAAGGTTTTAAACTTGGGAAAAGATACCCTTCCTGTCGGCCTCTCCCTCTTCTGAAGCTTCCTCAGACAGCTACGGTGGGGCCTCCCCAGTCACAACTGGGTTAATGATGTGTTTGGAAGCTGGCTGACAGTGAGAGCGGCTTTGTCTCCTCACATATCTCCTGTGTTGATTCACTCCAAAGTTGAAAATATTTGCAAACTCAAACTGTTTGACATTAAAACCCAGAAACTAATTTGATTCTGCCTAAAGATAGTTCTGTGGGATTAGAAGTGGTGGAGGGAGAAGTAGCTCTTCAGAAAATGTAGGTTTCATAGCTTTAAAAATAGCAGACTAGATACTCCCATTCAAAAACTAATGACCACCAAAGTTACCTTTGGAATTGGGATATAACGTATTTGGCTTAGAATTTCCCCAGTCACATTATAATGCTTTTACTATGAAAGTACAAATATGAAATTTGAGACTTAATTGAAATTTTACCAGGTCTTCTAGTTTCAATCAGGAGAACATCTGAAAAAAAAATAAGTCTGCATAAAGGAATTACCCTAATGTCCATGAGGGTTCTTATTTGACAAGTTCCCTTGTTTTTAAATATGTATCTGTCCTATCAATTAATAAGTATTAGCTTGCATCTAACATTATTAAAATTGTTTTGAAATAACAAATTTACTATTGTGATTATATATTCTCAAGCATAGTTGTGATGGAAAACTCAGAGTCATTCATTAATAGACATATTAAGAACTTGAAGTTGGAGTGGACCATGAAGTTAAGGGTCTATGTTGGTATTGAAGAAAAGGTTGAAACAGCCTCTGACAAAACAGTGCCCTCTAGTGGATATATAAGCACCTGGCGTCAAAGCAATTCACATGGAGTGGGGTCAGGAGTCCGGAATGTGGGTGCATAAAGATGTCCTACTGTCACTGACCTTAAGAGCAGCAAAGACAGGGAAGATATGCTTCGTCCCTACAGGAGCCTCTGTTGAAGGCCTTCTATGTGTCAGGGCTGGTGCTAAACATGGGCTACACGGACAGATGGAAGAGCATTCCTGCCCTCAAGCAGCTCATAGACTAAAATAATCACATTTGCAAAATATAAGAATGAAAGGAAGAGAAGTAGAAAGATGAGAAGAGAAGCTAGGTCTTCAAAAGAGAAAAAAACAAACATTTTCATGGGGGCTCTAATTCCAACCAACCAGCCAAGTATTGAAGAAGCCTTTGAGTACTCTACTAGGTCTACCCCCCAAATAAGCTGTTAAAGTTAGCAGAAGAAAAAAATTACACAAACTTTCCTCTTCATGACCAAGAAACTTTTTGCATTAGTGTCATTTGGTAACAGCCTAATATCTTGATAATGGCAAGATCGAGGTTCATACAGTTTGATGAATCCTTAGGAGCAAGGGATGGGGACACCTCAGAGTTCATTGTGCTCCCTAACACACACTCCCTTGAGGTCATTCCATGCACTTTCTGGCAGAAGTATATGACAGTTGTCATGGGTAAACAGGAAAGGATCAAACTCAAACTTGAGCCTGTGCATGGTCACTAATCGAAAACTCAAGCTAACCAAAAAAGCGTGGATGACCATGTCCCCTTCAGCATTAATTATATTTGATTTCACCATGACGCCCACCAAGCACACCATACCAATATATTCTTTGGGGCAGCATTGCACACACTTTTGTTGTTATATACCACTGAGTCGTAGAAGCCCACAGCATTACAGGCAAATAAAACCAATGAGTTGCTTTGGTGAATAATTGAAATAGACACAGACCAAAGGGAATCAGATAGAAAACAAGTGACAAAGGTAACTGGTAAAAGATTCCCTGTGGCCCTCCATAATAAGGGTGTTCTCTCTGGTTTGATTAATGATTCCACTTCCAATGAAGCTTCTCTGAACTCTGTACACATTTCCAACACAACACCTGTTACACTATAATGTACTTTTTTTTTTATATACCTGTCATCTTTTACTACACAAACTTCTCAAACCTCCTTGAAGCCAAGGACCATGCTCTTAATCACTGTATCCTTTCTTCTCTATTATTTCTATTAATAGGACAATACTTAGCACAAAATAGTCACTAAAATAATATTTACTGATTGAGTCACTACTCAAAATATGTAACACTTTGAAAGGAATAGATTATATTATCCCCCAGATCTCACTGGGTATAAGAAGTATAAGAAGATAGACAGTTTAAAACATAAGACGATTTAAATATGAAATTATCAAATGGAAAAATTATAGCCTTGCTAACAGAACAAAAGGCTTCTAAAAAGTATCATTAAGCACTTAGTGAACATGCAAAAATAAACAAAAAGTAATAAAGCCCAATGTGAACAGGACTGTGGGGAACCTGGCATATATAAAAATGTACATTACTACGAGAATGTGGCTCACGATTGGAGAAACCCAAATCTAGACAGGCATGGTTCCGACCCTGGAGCTAGGAATTTTATTAGATGAGATTATATCACAACAGAAGATTATAAAAAAATGTTTAGAAGATGTTCTTCTCAATACTTGTGAGAATAATAAAAAGGGGAAAAATAAAGGAAGAAAGGATAGATGAAGGACAAAAGAAAGAAAGAAAATCAAGAGAGAAAGCGAGAGCAAGGGAGAAAAGAAGGAAAAATGAAAATAAGGTAAATTTCCAAAAATAAGGAAATAGATAAATAAACTGGCACAGCAAAATATAAGATACTATAGACTTAATTAAATATAAATATGTATATTGGACAGGTGCATGGAGCCTATATGTTAATACAGACGTGCATATAGATAAGTGCACAAGTCTATGAAAGTTAGTGTTTCTGGAGCATTGTGGGTTAGACTCTGTGTTACACGGTCGCTACATCTAATCTTCACAACAGCCCTGCCTGGCTGGTTATCTTGCATCATGTCCCACCACTTAAATGTGCACAAACAAACTTATTTCAAAAAAAAGTAAAAGAATTAAATATCCAATAAATACACACTTTACATATCAAAAACAATGTTAGTGACATAAACATTTAGAACATTTCATCTACTAAAAAATGATAAATGTTTACAATAGCTTCTGATTTCGCTGGAGTCTAATTCAGAGTTGGAGGGGCACTGGAACGTGGGACCACTGTCTAAAAAGAATGCGTTTGATGAAGAAAAGTATTTCTACTGCCCTACATGAGTGTGCGGATTTTTTTGTGGGAAGGGAGATCTCGGCCTTCATTTTTAAAAGTCTTCTGGTCTCTACCAACAGGAGAAGCCCCAAACTGTCTCCATTAACCCCTGATCATAGCGTGAGGTGAAGGGGAATCATGCAAACTGAGACTACTTAAATATTCTCTCTGCATAAAAGCTGTTTAGCTGCTGGAGTCATTTCCTCTTGCTGTCCCTGAGCTAAAGAAGTGGATCGATCAGCAGGGGAGGTGAACAGATGCAGCTGGAGAGGAAGAGAGGCTGGGGGATCACATTGGAGCAGCCCTGGGGAAGGAGACACGACAGAGGAGGGCCCACGGAAGCAGCTGGAAAGACAGCGCAACAGAGGAAGGGGCTCCGTGAGGCAGAAGAAGGAGAAAGACGCGCTCAGAGGCGCTCCCAGCTTGCAGTCCTCCCAAAGGTCGGCACAGAGTGAGGAAGACGCTGACTCCCAAGGGGGACTTGAGCCAGTTCCTCTCCTCCATTACCTCCTGCAGAAACGCGGACACACATCGCAATCTTACATTTGCCCTTTGTGGACATTCACTGCCTCTGGGATCGAGGTCCACCGAAGACACATAGCCCTGCTGGCAAGTCCGCTGGTGTATCCTCATTTCCCAGAGGGAAAAGTCATCCATCTATATTAGACCATGAAAAATGTCAGGGAACACCCGCATTCTTCTTCTTTTTAAGGTCAGGGGCTTCCTCTCATCCCCCACAATCCCACACAGGTGAATGCTACTTTCAGCTTCCTGCCATTCAGATAAATCCAAATGACCAAGAGTCACAATTCCTGAAAGAAGAGAATTCCTGGCCAATAGACAGATTGAACATAAACAAATTAACACTCCTCAGAAGACCTTTCAATAAAAGCCAGCCATGGAGAAAAAGCTGAACACTCTGTACTTTTTGGAAGCCACTATTGACAGAACATAAATAACTTCTTTATTATCAATATTGTAAATAGGCAAAGAACAGAAGCACTCATACCTTATGAAAATCTTCTTTCATCCCTGACAATCATCCTGGAAATTAAGATAATGCTAGTCCTTTGCATTAATATGGGGCTTTACAGTCTATTGGCAATAAATACATGTTTTGTATTAATTATCTTCTTTAATTTTTAAAGGTAGAATTTTAGGAAGTGCTTTTGCATATGATTTCTAAATTCCATTGTCAGATATACAGGATATTCTTTAGAACAGTTATTGCCTGTACACACCTGTACATCTGAAAATTACCATTCATTGTTACCCGGTCTTGTCTCAAGCCTATAGCTCTTTTGATTTCTGACAACGTTTTCAGCACCTAGGACAGTGCTCATTTTCAACACCACATAGGTTACCTGACAGAACAAATGGTAGCACATTGAGGGGGAGAAGGCCACTGCAAAACTATTTATGAATTATGGGAAAATTTTTTTTAAAAAGATGGCCTGCAAGATATAAGCACAAAGTAAAATAATTCTTTTAAAAATCTCTATTATTAAACTACTCTACTTATTTTAATTATAGGCATTTTTGGTGGGTATTACGTCATGTAATGCTAACAGGAAAGCCACATATTCAAACATAAATACATGTTAATACTCAGGTAACCATTCTCCAAGGAGTTCTACATGGATATGCCCTTGCCTTCCCTGTGGGTCAATGGGGTTTCTAACATTGTTGCCTTTTACAAATGACATATTAGAACAAAAACAAACAAACAAAAAACCCACAAAAATAAAAACAAAACAAGATGAGGGGAGGAGAACAGAGAAGGGGATTAATATTCCTGAGCATTTAAGATGTGCCTCGCAGGAATACTGATGCTTTCTTTCACATTATCTTAATCTTTATGATAACTCTAAGAATCAGGTATTCTCGTCTGGATGCAGAAAGTGAAGCTTAGAAGCCTGGAGCTACTGATCCAAGAGGTAAAGGTAGTCTAAGAGCTTCTGTTAACCAAGAATGCAAATTATGAGTGAATTCCTGTCCTTACATCTTCACTAAGTCTCTCTCTCCCCTCCTCCCCGCCTACCACATGCATAACAGAGAAAAACAAAGACGCACAGTGTTAGAATGAGAACTAACACAGTTGGATAGTGAGAGTAACACAAATATTACAGAGATGACAGAGATAAGCGTAAATTTGTAGAACATACTCTCATAAAAGTAGGCCCAGACACTGTCAGAGGAGAAGTCTTGAGGGTCATCTTTAGATGGAAGAATTAAAATATAGAGCTGTTAAATGGTGAGACGGGATCATGTACATATGTTTCAGTTTAATTGTTTAATGCATAGAAGCCCAAGATTAGTTTTCCCGACTTCTCCATTTACCAAAGCCTCTCTTTGTACTATCCTAGAATTTTCACTAAATGTCTGTCTAGGGTTTGCCATGTTTTGTTTCATGGCAGCCTCTCCTAGAAGTTCTAAACATCTACCACACAGCTTCCCCACACCCACACTCTGAAACCTGCAAATGCATGCACAGTTGTGCATTTATGCGTGTTTCTGGGATGACATGTTTATAACTCTTCCAGATTTTCAGAGGTATAGGTAACTGTCAAAACTCAAGACCGCTGCTCTAGGCTGTGAGGCCAGCCTTCATATCACCTCCGGGTACCAGAGTGCTCAGCACTCAATAGATGTCTGACTAATAAACAAAAGGATGGCATTTAATGGGACTGTGGGAGAGAATGTGCAGTCCTATCTAAGTCCTCTGTAAGTATTAAATAGTTCAGTCTTAGACGGATGTTAGGTTGAAGGAATGAGTTTTGGAGTCTTCTGCACAGATTCCAGGCCCAGCCCTACCTCTCACTAGCTGGGGAACTTTGGCCAAGGCACTCAGTTCTCTACATCTCAGTTTCTTCATCTCTGAATGGATGATAGAACCGTCTTAATGCATCTGATGCAGCTAGATAATGTTTAAAAGTGCCTGGCACAGGTGGCACACACCTGGAGACTATTACATGAGGATGGCATTGATGCTGCTGGTGGTGACTGTAACCACAGAATCACCCCAGTTACTCTCCTCTACATCTGGGATGTAAATCCAGATAACATCAGTGTCATCGTTGAGCAAACCCCACATGCATTTACTCAACATCATGTACAGAGCCCCTACGATGGCTCGCCCTAGGAAGTGGCAGGGGATGAAATTCTCACACACACACACACACACACACACACACACAACATTAGAAACAAAAGAACCAAAAATAAAACACTCTGACTTTTAGGGGTTGGTGGCTGAGAACTTTCTTTTAGGGTTAGGTTTCTTATTATTTTCTTTAACCCCTCCAGGCGATTACGACACATAATGTCAGCTTCACGGAAATGTCTTTGGCAAGGACAGAAAAGCAGGGTGGTGTCCTCACCCTCGGTCCAGGCTGGTGCCCTTCCTTTCCAGAGCGGTCCTCCCTCAGGGAAATGGCTCAAACTTGTCCTTAAAAATGTAAACTGGCTTTCTTTGAAAGGCAGTGTTTTTAGCCCGCTGGGCTTTGTGATGTTTTGTAGTGCTACACGCCCCAGAATTGTTCTGTATGCTTCACTCTGAGACAGGCTGGAGCAGTCGTGCTAGCAAAGTAAACTAACCATGTTGACCACCAGACAAACATTCTGACCAGTGACAACAACTCGATGACTGGCTGTTACACATATTGTGAGACTAATGTATTGAAAAGCTTTCAGCTGACGTTCTATTTTTCCTAAATAATTTTGGTAAAATATTCTAATCTGGTGGTAAATGCCTGTCTGTATTCATATCTGTACATAACTGTGTGTGCAGAATAAGTCTACATAAATTTATACAAACCCACACTGAAGGTGGTACGCATCAGACTCTAACATATCCAGAAGCCCATTGACACGCAATAAATGTAAAGGCAAAAACATGCATGTGTTACAAAGAGACTCTCACATTCAAAAATCAGAATGCGTTGGACTCCTCATCACTAAGAAGACCGGAGCAAGGTGCCCGCCGTTGCCGCATTTCTCATTCCGACGCCTCTCCCCACTGAGCTCGGCTGCGCACCAGGCCTCGCCACAGAGGATAAAACTGATGGCAGCTGACACATGGCCCAGGGAGGGCTCCAGCAGGAGTCTCCTGGGCCCGGGGATCAGTGTGCTTAAAATATTAGGATTTGATAGAGTTAACACTTGCCCTTGAGCAGATGGTTTTGAACATTCTGTCAACACTGCCAGTGATTACTGCAAACAGATTCTTCGTCCCAGGGGGACGGGAGTGAAGTGCTTTCTCACTCGAGTGTCATCTAGGAGGTGTAAAACGTGCCATTTCCAGGGTCTTCTCTCAGCTTTGAGATGTGCAAACGGTCCCCACACCCTGCAGCCAGAGCTGTGCCTCAGCCAACAGCCTTGCCCGGGTTTGAGAGAAAACAAGAACCTGGCTGAACTGAACTTAAATCTTTTTATTTTGTGCCAGTGAAACACTCGGGGTTTAGGAACCTGCTCGAATGAGGCTTGACAGCGACAATGAGCATGAGGGGTGTGAGAACGGGGAGGACGCCACGGAAACAAACTGACCTCGAAGTTTTCCAAAGTAGAAATGAACACATCTACTTGTGTTTATTTTCAATTTGGGAAAATTTAGAAAATTCAAATTTTCAATGGGGGGGAATGTCTCTTCAAATCAAAAGTATTTCCCTCATTTTGAGGGAGCTGGTTTATAAGAATTAGGAAAGGAAATAACTGACAGTGGGAGATCGTGGAAAGCAACTTGCAAGGTTTTCATTCTCAGTGGAGCAAACCAGGAAGATCAGAAAAGAAACTCCAGCATCAGGGCACAGCAAAGACAGTATCGGCGGGAAAGGCAGCTTCTCAGAAGCTGAGAAGGGACATTGCTAATTTGGGCATGTCAGGGTGTCTAGGAAGACTCCTGTGAGTGAGGAGGTTCAGATGACCTCTAGCGCACTTGGGATCCCACAGGCCGCAGTGGCTGCTCCTGCACGGGGGAGGGACCAGCTCTCTTCTTTCCATTCCTAGATGCATCCCTGGGGGTCACTGCAGGATAGTGGACAACAGAAATGGAGACACATCTGCACTTAGTAGCAGGGGTGACAGGGTAAGAATCACGTACCCGGTGTTCAGTCTTGCATGTACCTTTCTCAATCAGACTACGGCAACGTGAGCTGGACTGAATACCAAGTGCAAGGTGCCTAGGATACTGTAGGAGCCTGGGGCTCCGGGTTGTCATCAGCCTCTAAGTTTCTGAGCCTGTCGGTGCAGCTAACAAGCTGGCCCTGCTGAATTCCCAAGGCGTTCAAACCAGACATGCCTGACTTCAAATTTCAGCTCTCTAATACAGGAGCCAGTTGTGAAATCCTGGCTACCCAGTTGCTGGTCTCCCTAAGCCTGTTGCCACATCTGTAAAATGGGTGAAAGAAAATCTACCTGACTGGGTTGGCCTGGGAATCAGGCGACCTAATGGCCCGTGAGACATCAGTAAGTATTTTACAAAGGCCTGTTTCCTGCCTGGCACTGTATTGTGAGGAGCCCCACTAATGAAATGAAAAAGGATCTACGCCAAAGGAAGAGTGACCAGAGCTCAAAAGACTGAGCAGACACTCAGGGAAACTTGCTTGGAAAAAGCTGATGTGGGACCTTGTGCCAACAGAGATTATGACTTCATTATTAGAAAATAAGGTGAACGAGGAACACTGCCATCTTCACCCTCTGAAAAATACTTTCATGGGTACTGTATGGTCGCACCTGATCAGCATTAAGGGAACCTGCGCTGCTTCTCACTCTCCTAAGGGGCAAGGCTTTGCAGGACAACCAAGACCACCAAGTCCGACACACAGACAAGATGTTTTTAACAGAAAAGTAGAGGGCGTGTGTGAGAGGCAAGGCTTAAAGATTTACAGATCCGGACCCTGGTTCTCATGCTAAAGGTTTGTAACCTCCCCTTCATTATGTTATCTTGCTGCGATGCTCTGAACACCTGCACTATTAAATTCTTTTCTTGGATTTTTTTAATAAGAAAAAATTAACAAAGTAAAATTTGTTGACAGTGTTCACAGTCGACGCAGTGGGTGTTCCACCTATGCGCTGTCAGATACTTCGTGTTCATTTCTGCAGGTGCTAAATACATGCTGACAACAACATATGTTACCAATCTTAAATTTTTTTTTAACTCGTAATTAAGGAGTGCTTGCAGCTTGAAAAAATAAAATAATACAGGTGAAAGCTGCCTCTGCCCAAAGATTTCATCTCATTTATTTTTTCCTCTGCCATTTTGGTAGTTTTAAGTGCAGCATATATAGAAAAAGTAAGCTTTTAAAATTATTATTATGTAAATAGCAGCCATAAGACAGATTTATAACTTTTTTTTTATTGAATGGTAACTATGTACATTAATGCACTTCTGGGGTACAGTGTGGGGTTTTCACATGCAATCCGAAATACTTCCATCAAACTGATCAACACAGCCTTCATGTCATTTTCTCAGTTATTGTTTTAAAA